>JASCZI010090641.1:47961-59652 GCA_036250425.1 Stylosanthes scabra | reverse complement strand
GCTCTTTTTGCAAGGGAGGCAAACTGATGCACCCCAAGAAGCTTTGCAGGTTCTTGATATTGTGTTGCGTGAACTCCCTACCACCAGGTCTTTGATATAGCTCTCTCCCTTTTTTGGTACGTTATTCTACCCAAAGCTCTCAGGTTCTAAATTGAGTCTTGTGATTGTAGGTATTGTCCTGTAGGAAGATCATTTTATTCACCTGATCTTGGAAGAAGACAGCCTTTGGGTGAGGGGTTAGAAAGCTGGCGAGGTTTCTATCAGAGTATTCGTCCTACACAGATGGGACTTTCCCTGAACATTGGTACATTACCCTTTGTCTATATCCCTTCATTTTCTATATTAGAATCCGTAAATGCTAACATATGGATGTGCAGATATGTCCTCCACTGCGTTTATTGAGCCATTACCGGTAATTGAGTTTGTAACTCAGCTACTGAACAGGGATGTTTCCACCCGACCACTGTCAGATGCTGATCGTGTGAAGGTAGATTTTGGTTTGTTAGTTGGATTTTGGGAGATTGCGTTTAAGCATTGGTTAAAAGGAATAAGAAATTGACTATTTGTTTCGATTTCTGAATGACAGATCAAGAAAGCTCTGCGTGGTATCAAGGTTGAAGTAACTCATCGTGGAAACATGAGAAGAAAATATCGCATCTCTGGTCTGACTTCCCAGGCTACTAGAGAGTTGACGTGAGTAGTATTCACCTAAAATTTATTCTTAATGCAATGGATAAAGTCCACTCTCTGCTCACTTCTTTTGGTTTGTCAATAATTTTAGATTCCCTGTAGACGAGAGGGGAACAATGAAGTCCGTTGTCGAGTACTTCTCTGAGACCTACGGGTTTCACATTCAACATACTCAGTGGCCTTGTTTGCAAGTGGGAAATACACAGCGGCCAAATTATCTGCCAATGGAGGTAATCGATTTTATGAATAATGAGCTTTTTGTTGTCATGTGAATGTGTCTGCTGATAGGTTGTTTGCTGATTGCAGGTTTGCAAGATTGTAGAAGGGCAGAGGTATTCTAAGAGGTTGAATGAAAGACAGATTACTGCTTTGCTAAAAGTCACATGTCAGCGTCCTGTTGAAAGGGAGCGTGACATAATGCAGGTCTGCAGAATCTCTTCTTAGCATAATAACATCATATTCTGGTTACATTGACTTATGTAGTGCGTAGTAATGTGTTCCATTCAATGGCTTGTCTTTTCTATAAGGTCTGTGGACTTCTGTTGTCATTCTGCATATTCTGCGTACTCTCCGTATTCTGTTGATTGAATATATTCAATGTACTTTCATCTCTATGTTCAAATTGCTTCAACCTATTCATTGTGTTTTTGATGTTCAGACAGTACATCACAATGCCTATGATCAAGATCCTTATGCTAAGGAGTTTGGAATCAAGATCAGTGAAAAGCTTGCCCAAGTTGAAGCTCGCATCCTTCCTCCACCCTGGGTATTTTTCTGTCCATTATCTTTTTATATCTGAGACACACATCATTCAATTTGTAACTGGTTTTTTCAATGTTCATTGACATTTTGTTCTCTTCAGCTCAAATATCATGATACAGGTAGAGAAAAGGACTGCCTACCTCAGGTTGGCCAGTGGAATATGATGAACAAGGTTAGAAATATTTTATGCATTGATATTCCCACTGTTGACTTTATGCCTTTTGATTTGTCAGTTGTTTTCAATATTCTATTTGCACACCTTATTTTGATTTGGTTGTGGTGATGGTTCAAGTACTTTTATTTGAGGGTTTTCCCTTGGGCCTTGCATCATAGATAGGATAAAATCCATCTTGGGTGTTTGCCATGGTAATTATGAATAAAAAAATATTGCGAGATAATTTGGTTAAGGTGGTGGTGTTATTAGTTTTAAACTATGATTGAGTGAGCTGGAATTGTTGGCATGCTTGTGAACTTAAGAATTGAAATGCCCTTCCCTCTCTTATGGTATATTGGCATTTTAATATACTATTCAATCAGAATTAGAGTGATGTAGTAAAAGTTTTACCTTTTTTTCCCCCTAATTTTTTTTAATGCTGTCCTTGCTGATTAAAACGTCAAATAACTTTTTGCTATTTATTTTATTTCAGAAAATGGTCAATGGAGGAACAGTCAACCATTGGTTCTGCATTAACTTTTCCAGAAATGTGCAAGATAGTGTTGCTCGCACATTTTGCTATGAACTTGCTCAGATGTGTCAAGTATCTGGCATGGTATAGATTCCCTTTGTAAATCCACCTGATATGATGATTTTCTTTGTAGTTCACTTGCCATAAGTAATCTTTTTGTTGAATGTAATCAGGCATTCAATCTGGAACCAGTAGTGCCCCCAGTCAGTGCTCGTCCTGACCAAGTCGAGAAGGTCCTGAAAACTAGGTATTATGATGCCAAGAACAAGCTGCCTGGAAAGGATCTTGATTTGCTTATCGTTATCTTGCCGGACAATAATGGTTCTCTTTATGGTAATATTGGTTGGCTAAACCATGTATTCATTTTTACACTCATAATTATATATTGTTCATATCAGTTTTTATTTTTTTATTTTTTTTTGGTGATGTAGGTGACCTGAAACGGATATGTGAGACTGATCTTGGGCTTGTTTCCCAATGTTGTTTAACAAAGCATGTCTACAAAATGAGCAAGCAGTATCTTGCAAATGTTGCTTTGAAAATTAATGTTAAGGTTGGTGGAAGAAACACCGTGCTTGTTGATGCCCTTTCGCGGCGCATTCCCCTTGTCAGTGACAGGCCTACAATAATTTTTGGAGCTGATGTTACTCATCCTCACCCTGGAGAGGATTCAAGCCCATCTATTGCAGCTGTATGTCCTTGAAATTGTCTAAAATTCCAACATGTTCTGTGCAAATCTCTTTTTTAGTTATTATTTTTTACTTGATCATTTGAGTTTCCTGTATGCTGTGTAGGTTGTGGCTTCCCAAGATTGGCCTGAGATTACCAAGTATGCTGGTTTGGTTTGTGCACAAGCACATCGACAGGAACTCATTCAAGATCTCTTCAAGCAATGGCAAGATCCTGTCAGAGGACCAGTGACGGGTGGAATGATCAAGTACTCTATCTTCCCCTCCATTTTGTGATGTCACTATATGGATCTCGTACTCTTGGTGGTTTGAAAGTTTAATTAATTGTGATTTCTTATTATTTTTTGGCAGGGAGCTTCTCATCTCTTTCCGGAGGGCTACTGGACAAAAGCCACAGCGCATCATATTTTACAGGTAGGTAGATGTTTTCCTTCATGAGTTCAGATTTTTATATTTACTGAACTTGACAATTCTAAATATTATTTTTTTCAGGGATGGTGTGAGTGAGGGCCAATTTTATCAAGTTCTATTGTTTGAGCTTGATGCTATTAGAAAGGTATACATTTCACCCAGTTGTTTGACATCTGAAAAATTTTAGATGCCATGTCTAACATCATCATTCTAAATGTTCCTGCCAGGCTTGTGCTTCTCTTGAGCCCAATTATCAGCCTCCGGTGACTTTTGTGGTAGTTCAAAAGCGACATCACACTAGACTCTTTGCCAGCAACCATCATGATCGAAATTCTATTGATCGGAGCGGGAATATATTGCCCGGTATTCACAAAAAAATTGATAAACTGCCCTTGATAAGTTTGATGCCAAATTGAAAAAACATAACCTGGAAACTGAAATATTTTACAGGTACTGTGGTGGACTCCAAAATATGCCACCCAACTGAATTTGACTTTTATCTTTGTAGTCATGCTGGAATTCAGGTGAACTTATAGCTTATCACTGTTTTTAGTGTATACGCAATTTGATGATTAAATTGGGTTCTTTATGTTAAAAAAATTTCTAATTGGGATTTTATGTGGAAAAATGTTATCAGGGAACTAGCCGTCCAGCTCACTATCATGTTCTGTGGGATGAAAACAATTTCACGGCTGATGCTCTTCAAATGCTTACAAACAACCTGTGCTACACGTAAGTAGTCAAAACCTCCGGCATTTCCATCTATCTTCTAGTTTTGTTTGCCGTGCATTTTTACTTACCATCTTTACCTGACATTTGATAGATGTTCTTTAATATAATTTCTGCAGCTATGCCAGATGCACCCGTTCTGTTTCAATTGGTGAGTCCTCTCTTAATGCAAATGTTGAGTTTGGTGAGTATGTATGTTCATGTTATTAATGCATTGTAGCATCTAACATGTTGTGTGTTTCTTTTTCCTATGGTGCTATTTCAGTGCCCCCTGCATATTATGCTCATTTGGCTGCATTCCGAGCCCGATTTTACATGGAGCCGGAAACATCTGACAGTGGCTCCATGACAAGTGGTGCTGCAGCGGGTCGCGGTATGGGTGCCGGACGCAGCACACGCGCACCGGGTGCCAGTGCTGCTGTGAGGCCCCTTCCATCACTCAAGGACAATGTCAAGAGGGTCATGTTCTATTGCTGAAAGACATATTTTGAGCAAGGACTATTATTATTGTTTTCAAGTCATATGGAGGACCCTTCTCTATGTTCTATTTGTTTGTTGGTTTGGTTCGGAAGCCTGTTGAGACATTGTGAGTGGTGTGTGTAGTACTTTGATTATATTTGTTGTTCTTTTCTGAGACATATGTTGTTGGCAACCGTACGTAATGCCAGTCCTTGATACTTTGGAATTTGTGCTTGAAATGCCAGTAATTTGTTGACTGTTATCGTGTCGTGGATTGCATGATCACTAGGCCTTTTTTGATATCCTGCATATCTTATATTATCATTTTAACATCTTCCTCCTTGTGCTTTCTTATCTATGATTTTTTTCCCCGTTAGATGTTTTGAGAGATTAAATTCATTTGGTTAACTAATAATGTCATTCCGAGGATGATTTGGTTATGTCATCTCAATATTATGTTCATGGAAACATATGAAGATGAATTTTATTCGGGTTATAAGTTTTATTTGAGTTTAATTTTGATGCAGGGAGAATATAATGTTTTATTTAGCTAGTATTCACATTCGTCTTCTTTAAGAATGATTATGGGGTTAATGAAAAAGAAGTTACCTTTTATGATGACTAATTATAATTATGTGATTAATAAAAAAAATTATTTTTTGTAATATGACGTCACATAATTGAATTTATGTGTAACACTTACATTGGGTTAAAATTAAATTCTTTATTCATATCAAACATAAAATAGGTTTTGCATGTAGGGAAATATTAATTTATTATGGATGGATGAGGTGATAGGTTTATAATTAGATGAGATTATATATAGGTTCCTTTTTTGAAAAGTGCATTCAAACTTAAAACTAGGGTGTTTATGAAGGCAGGTCATCCCTAATTCAGGTCGGCCTGGAAAAACACCTCTGGCTTATTATTTAGGACCGTTGAAATCGGGTCTTAAACCTTTAAAGTCCCAAAAATATAATATTAATCATATGTTAATATTTGTAATATTTCAATTTCATGCAAATAAAACACAATAAATTACATGCACAAATAAAACAGAGATAAAGATGAATTTAAAATAAGATTCCTTTGACGAATTCATTCGACTCCACACCTTGTATATTGCTGGTTTGACATAAAAAGGTGCAGCAAGCTCATATACTCAAAATACAACAATTCTCATCTATTCTAAATTTTAGTTTGTGTTTGTAATCATCATTTACTAGAGAACAACTAAACTCTTATGTATTTGACACATGGACTAGTAGTGTGTTAAATTAATCTTCTATTAATTTATGTGGGGGCAATATATAGTTAGGCAAGGCTCCAAAAGAATCTGAACATGCTTTAGTTTAATTTTATTTTGAACTCTCTCCTGGTGTTACAATTGGGCATTGGAATGGCTTATCTGGGCTTACATAAAATATATCAACATAACACAAAAAGTCACTAATTCAGATTTCATCATTCCAGTAACATACAAAATCTAAATTTCTTATATTATTGTATTATATTTCACGTATTAGCCCAGACTTAATTTCATAGCATCATCGGATTGGTTTCAATTTTTTGGACCGAAGCTGTGCCAATATGAAATTGGATCAAAATGATCCAAATTTCATCGGGGGCCGGGTCTTCGGGCCGGATCGCCATTAACAACCCTATTTAGAACTTGCGCTATTTATAGGTTTTTGATAGGTCTATTATTACGTACTTTTTAAAGGAATATATTATCATTTAATAAATTATTTTTTAAAAATACTTCCTTTTTTTTTAAGTTGAGTTAATAATATTTTAATTGTGTTAGTTTAACCTATATTATGCTAATATTCTTATAATTTTAATGATTAAAATTATTTTAGGAAAAATTACCAAATTTATCCATAAATGTTCAGAACCCTGATAAATCTACACATTAAAATAAGAAATTAACTTAAAAATACTTTTATTGACAAAACTATGAAAACCCAAAAAAATCATTCAAAATTTTTAATTTGCCCCTGACTTAACCTTACCATAACCCTAATTTTAATCCACACAATCACCTCCCTCAATTTTCAACCCTACTGTCGTCCAAATTAGTCACCACCATTCTTCAAGATTCATAAAGGATTAACTTTTCACTCTTTTTCTCTCTCGTTTACCTCTTTCGAGGTGATGAGCTAACAAAAGGGACCAAAGCACAAAATTAAGTAGGGGGATTTGTTTATTTTTATTTGTGTTCTGTGTATAATTGTTGTGGCATAGAGAAGGACCATGAGATCCAACCAAAGGCGTATAAGTTTCTCGCAAATGGTAGGACAAACCCCACCAACTTCAAGATAGTACTTCCAGAGAGATGGCACCACCACTAACAAAAGGGGAGGAGTTTTGCACTGCACGCTGGAGGAAAGACAAGAGAAGGTGGACAACAAATCTTCTCCATCCAACAAGCTTCTCATGGTAAAGTGCCTCAAATAGAAAAGACATATGATTGCAGTGACAGGGATAGAACAAACGATGCGCCGGCACTGAAGGAAGCTAACATTGGAGTCACCCATTAGGCTATGACCAGCCAAGCAAGGCCGTCGAGTGGCTCATCAAGTCTATTCAAGACGCCATTGTCGAGCATGTGTATTATTAGAGAGGTGGTGAAGGTAGGAGCGTCAATGGTGGTGGGCTAGTAGTGATGGTGGTAACCAAAAAAAATCAATTGATTCTTTAGTTGTGTTCTGGAATTATTTCTGATGGTAGGGTTGAAAATTGGGGGTGGTGATTGTGTGAATTAAAATTAGGGTTATGATAAGATTATGTTAGGAGTAAGTTAAGAATTTTGAATAATTTTTTAGGGTTTAGATAGTTTTGTCAATAAAAATTTATCTTTTAAAGTTGATTTTTTTCTTTTATAAATAAAATTGTCAATGTTCTAGAACAATCATAGATAGATTTAATATTTTTTTATTTATTTTATATAGCAAGTAAAAGTTTTTATTAAATATCTTTTATTTTATTCTTAGAACTACTACTATGAAACTTATCGCTAAATATATATATAGGAATTTAATATACCTCCAAATCTATACAAAAATGACATACACGAATCAAAATATATAACCTAACAAAAGAAAATATTCTTATGTTTCAATTACTATATTTCAATTTCTCCTTACTCGGTTTGCATAATTGCATGTAGTTTTTAATTTTCTAACGATGTGTTATACGGTATTGTACTAATTTCTCACCAGGAGTCATGGAGTCGGATAATCATTATCTTTACACTTCTCTAATTATCAATTTTTTTTTTCCAGAGCATAATATAAAAATTTGATACTCATCGTATCAAGAACAAAAAATTAATATTTTTTAGTATGAGAATAACATACTTTATATTTTTAAGAAATTTAAACACATGACGTAAGTTTGGTTAAAAAAATGTAGAATTGAAAGTTAGACATAGAATTATTTACATAGATTAGATTTAAATGAAATTGCAAGTAACCATATAACTTAAACGAATAAAGAAAAAATAGTAGAGGTCTCAGGAGGAATGAGGCATGCATCATTGAATAGAAATCAAGTATAATTTTATATTTAATTAATTTTTTTTTGACTATTTTATATCTAATTAATTAGATATATAAAGTGTTTTTTACGAAAGAGAAAAAAAAAAAAAGAAAAAAGTTATAGTAAGTGTTTGAGTTTGACACATACTCAATGGGATGAACTATTTTGATATATATGTGTTAAGACTTGTTAATATTGATTTAGTCAAATTCAATTCCAATATTAATAGGAGAATACTTTTTCTAAATTAAAATAAACGTGTAGAAAAACTAATGAAATTTACACTAAATCATATTTGGAAGAACGACAACATAAAATGTTACAAACTTACCTTATAGGTAAGAGTGCGACGTTAGCGGTGGCATATGCGGAGCAATTAGGTGCAAAAATTTGAGATTGAAGACATGAAAATTTAGTGGAGATGTGGAATAAGGATGTGTATTGTGTTAATTTTTAACCAAACATATGAAAATGTTGATATAAGTAAAAAATGTAGAGAAGTTTGTCAAAATTTTGTTCTTAATTTTACTATACCAAATCATATTTGGAGGAATGATAACATAGGATGTTACTAACTTACCTTGGGAGGGCGCGGTATTAGCGGTGGCATGTGTGGAGCAATTGGATGACAAGTAGATATTGGAAGCATGAAAATTTAGAGGAATTAAAGGGGATGTGAACTATAGAATGAAAATGTATATTGCCTTAATTATCCCCAAAGCGATAAGAAAATTGATATAAGTAAAAAGAGGTGGAGGAAATTTGTCAGTTTTAATTTTGTTTTTAATTTTATTTAAAACCAATATTTGTAACCATTCATGCATATTTATTTCAATTATTTATTGCCTGAATTGAAGGGGATGTGAACTGTTCTCGGTTTTTTTTGAAAATTGGTTGCAAACTTTTGTGACACTTCTTTTGTTAATGGAAAATGTTCTGGTTTCGCGACTAAACTGGTTCAAGTCGCTACGACGATCTTTCTTCCTCTTCGTTCTCACGAACGTGGAGGTATCCCGAATCTAACCCGTTTGTGACACCGGGATGACCCTTTCTATCATAGGGTTTAGAAGGTTTGTAAGAAAATTGTATCATTTGTGAATTTTGCTCACGTGATAGTATAAAAAGGTTTGGCATTTGAAGATGTAATGAAAGACTATCTTGATCTCTAAATTTATATATTATAAATAAATATTCATTTTTTATATTTTTTTCTTATGCACAAAATTTACTAAGCTAAAACTATAAATTTTACTAAGCTAAGCAATCAATCAAAAGAAGATAAAATTATATTTTTTTTACTAAATTAACTAATCAAAAGAGAAAATTTACTGCTGATAATATTGGAAAAGCCTCCAATTAGATCCCACAAGGTTAATTGTGATCTCAACATTTTTTCTGAACATCAACGAGTGGGTTTGGGATGTGTTTTGAGAAATGACAGGTGGCTCTTGGGTGAAGGGTTGCTTTGAAAGCCTTCTTCTTTGAAGTATCCGATGGTACAAACTTTTCGCACTTTGGCGTGTTTTCGTTTGGTAATGTGGCTTTAAATCAGTTCTTTGTGAATCAGACTTTAGAGATGCAATCCTTGATGCTTGATATGCTGGTACTTGGCATGATAATGAGATTAAATATTTGATCTTCAATATTTGATATGCTGGGTTGGACGGTCCAATTTCATTTGATTCCGCAAGAAGTTTACAAGATTGTTGACATCATGGGCAAGAGAGGAGCTCTTTGTTTTGCTGAGTTTGTCGAATGTATCAAACTTTGGGATTGTCTTTAAGCTGAGGTTCTTGCCAAAGCCTTTGTTTGAGAGGCCTATGGGAGCTTTGTTCTTTGTTTTATCTCGTCATAAAAGAAAAAAAAAACAATCAAAAGATTAAAAGAAGACAAAGTTATAAAGATGTTTTAGTATTATTTTGAGAGTTTTATGTATTCACAGAATTTTACTTTAAAAATTAAATTCTTACTCTTTTTATTAATTTTCTAGTTCTTTAAGTTTCTTTTTTTTTTTTAATTTATTTATAATAACAGTAAATTTATTAGATGACAAATAACTAATTCATGATCGATCTTTATAGTATCAATAAATGATATATTAAAACTTGGGAATCTAGGTTGGTCAGTAATTCTTGCTGTATATTTATTTTATTCGATCAAGTCTAACTAAGTTATTTTTTTTTTGTGACTCAACTAAGTTTTTATTATATGCTAAATAGAGGACTAATTTGATATTAAATAAAAGTTTATTTTGATACTATTTTTTGTATTATTTGATATTGAAATGATATTTTTATTCATATAGCACTATCATATTGGTTTAACAATAATTATAGATTTACATCTATTTTATTCAAACAAGTCTAATCAAATTATTTATTCTATACTAAATAAAAGACAATTTTGATGTTAAATATAAATTTATTTCAATACTATTTTTTTATTTAACATAGAAATAATTTTTTATTTATATAAAAAATAAGAACAAGTTACTGATATAATATAATATGACACATAATTTACCCATTTACACCCTTCATGTAGCACTACCCATTTAACATATATGCATATATGTTTTATGGAATCCCCTATAGCATGTCGTGGATTCAGTTAATTTTTTGGAGAAGTATGAAGAAACCACGACAGGGTTCCATAGATATTAAGTTACATCGTGCCACGGATCATGTGTATATGTTAGGGCTGATGAGGAGATTTTTGACAGTAGATTTTATGGTAAAAAGAGTACCATCATTAATACTTTTTTCATATATATACTAGTGATTGATCAAGTTTTTCTATCTCTTGCAAAGGCGGAGCTAGGCCTTTAATAATTGATAATTTTATTATGTATTTTTAAATAATAATTTTATTTCTGCACCAATATAAACTACAATTATATTTTATATTTTAATGTGTATTATATAATAATGATTAATTTTTAAATGAGTTATGTTATTTGCACAATAAAATTAGCCACCAAAATTAATCACTAATGTATAATACATATTAAAATATACAATACACATTAAAAATGATAAAACTACACATATATTACACATATATTCATATATAAATATTTGATGACAAATTTTTATGACTAATTTAGTACACAAATAGAATTATTATAAAGGGCAAGTCACTAAAATAATTCATCTTCATTCCAATATTACTCATTTACACTATTTCTCTTAATAATGATCAAATTACTCTATGTTGCCAATTTATATGAAATCCGTGGCATGGTGTTTTGGTTTATAAGATCCGCCACAACCTGCAACAGATTCTGAATTTTTTTTTGTTAAAGTAAGAAGAATCCGTGGCAGGGTGCTAGGAATTCTGCATTTTTTCTTAAAAAGCTACACCTTGCCACGGATTTAGTGCATTAGTGTATTTCATTTTTATTTTTTTTACAATAATTTATATTATCATTTGGCCTAATTGACCAATAAGAATAAGATGATCCATGACATGAAAATTATAATTTTTTTTAGTTATACCTACCACTACTTTTATTCTTATATTATATATGAATAACTACCAATAAATACATCACATATATATTATATTATCATGTAATATTTAAGTCTCAAAATTTTGTACTAAATAATATATGTTCATGCATAGCACCTAGAGCCACCAGATCTTGAAGAAATTCATAATTTAAAATTCGTAACATTGAAAATCATATATTTTTGTTATATACTCAATATTATTTTTTATTA
>JASCZI010090641.1:0-29954 GCA_036250425.1 Stylosanthes scabra | reverse complement strand
GAAGTTAGAAATATGAATCAAATTGATCAGTATAATGTAACTCGAGTTGTTGAAAATGTTTTAAATCGAGTTGGTTTGAATGTTGGTTTTCTTGATCGACCACATTCTGCATCTACTTTTCCTCAACATGTTCAAATTGCTGAAGTTCCAAGAGGGTTTAAAAATCCTAAGATTATTACAGAGTTTTCTGGAGAAGCTGGAGAATCGACTGTTGAGCATATTGCTCGATATTTGGTCGAATTGGGGAATTTAGCAAATGATAAAAATCTGAAAATAAAATTTTTTCCTTCTTCTTTGACAAAAAATGCTTTTACATGGTTTTCGAATTTGAGACCAAATTCGATTGCAAATTGGGCTCAGTTGGAAACAGCTTTTCATAGTCAGTTCTATAGAGGAGAATTGAAAATCAACTTGACTGATTTGTTTGATATCAAAAGGGAAGAAGAAGAAGCTATTGATGATTTTATGATTCGATTTAAAAATGCAAGGAATAGGTGTTATGTCACTGTTCCAGAATCAGAGATAGTTAAGATGGCTATTATGGGTTTAGATTTCGATATACGTCGAAAATTAGTTAATGTACATATTTCTGATTTAACTCATTTGAGAGAAAGAGTTCGACAAATTGAACTTTTACAAAAAGAGAAAAAAGAGTTAAGAAAAGAAAAAGAAGTTGTCGAATTTGACTTTGTCGATGACAATTAAGAAATTAAAAGAAAAATTGGTATACTATCTAGCGGTTTTGTCGTATAGGCAAAATAGTATGCAATACTGATAGTTAATATTTTCTAGTGATTTTGTATTATAAAGTATTATACTTGGGGGCATTATATGTTATATTGAAATAATAACATTCTCGATGGCAAAGTAAGTCGAACATATTATGCTTATGTTGATATCGATATCTATACAAGTAATTAATGTTGCAAGAACAAGCTTTGATTCAATAGAAATTGAGCACAACCTTCAATTTTGATTTGTGTGCAATGTGCTTGGAAATTGGATAGCTATACCAAATAAGATAATCTCATGTGTTGATGAAATTATAAAAATCTGACAAAAATTGCAACTTAATGATTTAAGAAAAATGTTATCGAGTGATGTTATTGTTGTTGGAAAACTAAAATTTTTTTTATTTTTATTGAATATTTAAAAGACAAGGTTTCAAGATCTCAAATGAATAAGTACTTTGAGCTAAGAATCATTGAATATATATGTCAAATTAATAAGGTCTCTTCAATAGAAACATAAGGTTTCTTCAATTTTTGAGAAGTAAAGATATAGGATTCAAGGAAATCCAAATCAAAATCGAAGAAAAGGTTTGATTTATGATTGAAGAATGTTGAATATGATGTATTCAAAAGGAGTTATTCTGAATTTATTTGTTATTTAACTTTGAGTAACATATTAAAGAATATAATAACTCTCCCTTGATATCATTGATTATGTTAAAATCGATTTCCTAAAAAAAAATGGTAAAAATTATTCAACATGTCTCAGTATTGGAACGTGTTCGACAAATAAAAAAAAGTTGTCAAGTATGAGTTTGTCGAAAATATTTCGTATTATTAAGTATTTATATTTTTTCTTTTTAGTCAAGAAAATAAATACTTAGGGGGCATTTGTTATATCGAAAATAATATTTTTCGATATGAAAAGTAAAAACCAAGCATGCCTGTATTTTTGTTATAATAAAGCATCTTGAAAAATTAGTTTGGATTCAATGGCAATTGAAGTTGATGTTTTCGATTTCGATATATGTGCTTTTTTTATTGGAAGAGTTATATTCAGTTTCATAGTCAAGTGTGTTGATCAAGTGGTGTTATTGTTATTCCAAAATTGGGGTCTTTGATTTTGAGAAAATAAAAATACAAGGTTCAATCGATTTTGATAATCGATTTTGATTTAGTCTGTAAAGATTTTTGAAGAAAGTTAACTTAGAAAATTTTGATTAAGTCTAAGCATAGGTAAACGAAAGGAACAAGATCGAGTTCGAGTTTTCAAACATGGGGCAGTTAAATTTCACCAAGATTCTCGGAGGCAGTTTTTAGAAGTTACTTGGAGGTTGCATAGGCGGGAACAATTTTTCTTCAAGCTTGACACGTGGCAGAAGGAGATTGGAAAGAACCATTTATAAATAGCGGAAGTGTTCATAGAACCAGGGTTGGAAACTTCACTGAGAAACACACTTAAGCAATTTCACATCCCAGCGACTTACTGATTTTATTCCAAGTTACTTTTTGAGTAGGGTTCCTTCCACCTTTACAATATCATGCAAGTTATTTACAAGTTTTATATTTACTTCATCTGAACCCTTTCGGTTTTCTGTGAAAGGTTATTTTTTCTGAACTTTCAAGTTTTATTTTGTTTTCAGTTGCTACTTGTAATTTGTAAATCTGAAACACTTCTCAATTCCGTGAAGTGTAGTTAAATTTCAGGATCATTGTTATTTGTTCTAATTTCTTTTCTTCTCATTTTCTTTCCAAAGTTTATAATTTTGATGCACTTCATTGATTGGTACTCACATTCTAAATCCAAAGTTCAATCTAAATTATATTTCTGAAAAATCAGAAAATTTGCATAACACATATGAAGTTGATTATTTTAAAATAGTTATATGATAATTTAGTCAAATATTTTTTCAATAATCAGCTTCATATAAAACCAACCAATTGAGTTACACCTTAATAATTACATGTCCTCTTAATCATTAAAAAGATTTAACTTTAGCTTTTTTATGTTCTTGTTGTTATCTGTTTGTTGTGTATTTGACCTTTTATGAATAATTTGATTAATAGATCAGATTCTTTTTTTTTATAAAAAAATATGAATCATTAATTTAAAATATGACAAATGAATAATGCTAATTTAGTGAATATTTTGTTTAAAAAAAATACCCCTTATGGGTCATTTTTGCTCAAATTCATGGGAAAAAGGCTGAATCCACATACAGTTAGCACAATTGACTATATATCCCTCTTTTTTTTAAAAAAATAATATTTTTTATTTGATTAAAAAATCATGAATTTGTTTTAAAATGATGCAGTAAATTATATTGAAAAAGATAAAATTATTATTTTATAATAAAAATTAAATACTATCATATTAAAAAATTAACAATAAATAAATAAATTATTTTTTCACATGATAATTTATTTTTTATTTTTACTAAAAGAAGTAATTTTTACTATTCACCAAAATCAAAGCATTACGTTAGGAGGAAGATTTAGGATACAAGAGAAATTAGAAAATTAGAAAAGAAGATAGAAATTAGGGAGAAGAGAGAATCTCCAAAAGGAGTCAAAAGAAGAAAGAAATAATTATTTCATGGAGAATTCTTAGGTGGTGAAAATATCTAATGGTCCACTAAGGTTTCAAGTGTTATTTCTTAAATAAAAGAACTGCTAGATACTTTCACCACCATAAACAAAACCATCATTTCATTCATAATATACTTAGTTAACTATATCTATTTGCTAATATTTTGATAGGAGTAAGATCTTCTGTAGGTTAGAATTGTAGAAATTAAGAAAAAAAGTAGAAGAGAATTTATAGAATTAGAAGGAAATTAGGGAAGAACAATAGGAAGAAGATAATTCCATAGAAGAAATTCCAAAACAGGGAAGTGATAACTATTCATTGATAATTTGCATGCTTGATTACATATTTTCCTTTACAAAATAGTAAAATACCTAACTTTCTCTAAATTATTCTATAAATTATTTTAAATAGATTTTAAGCCCATACCTATATATATATCATATTTATAATAGACTAATAACCTTCTAGATTATTCTATAATGAATTTAAAATATAAACTTATACACGTATCACATTACCTTAATGATAATACTAATAAAAAGAAATAATATGTTCAGACGAAAAGATCCATGTATAGGTAAGTAAAACAAAATAAAATTCAAAGGCAGAGCACAAAAAACACCAAATATTTAATGATTTTTTAAATAAATTAAAATATTCAATATTTATAAATACATATAGACCTACTTAAAAATAAAATTTTAAATTTTTTTTTTTTCAGTGGATCACTGTATATGTTCTATCTAAATTTATATTACGCGTGGAATGCTGACACCATACGCCTATAGTTTATGGAAAACCCATGATGAACACTAATAAACTTAAAAGCTTATTCTAAATTTGGTAAACTG
The DNA here is from genome assembly GCA_036250425.1 of Stylosanthes scabra. Lineage (NCBI taxonomy): Eukaryota > Viridiplantae > Streptophyta > Magnoliopsida > Fabales > Fabaceae > Stylosanthes > Stylosanthes scabra. The sequence goes on along the minus strand of JASCZI010090641.1, from coordinate 25,782 downwards.
ACTAATGTGGAAGTGGAACTACCGTAAACTTTTGTATTAAAAGAAAAAAAGAAATCCTTTTTCATGACCTTCCATATATGAAGTCACCTCTCGAATTTTTCGTCTTCACATTTATTACGAGGTTAACAAGACGTCGCAGAATAACATACACAATAGAAAGAAATTATAATTGTAATTTAACTCGAGCAAGTATACATGAGTCAAATTTGTTTCTTGAGTTTACTCGGCAATTAATTCACTAATTTATTTAAATATGAGAAGTTTCGAATCTCACATTGATTTACACCAGATTAGTCTTATTATGAATAATTAAGAGTAATAATAACCAAAAAAAAGGTGAAAGAAAGATGTATAAATAAGTTATATATTTGTTTAGTCTTTATGTATGTAAAATACAATTTTGCTGAGTTTATATCTATATTTTACCGTTATTATCCAAAGTCAACAGTAGTGAATAAGGAGTTTTTGATAAATATTTGTGATAAACTTTGGTAATAGAGTGAAGACCACCCCTGAATATGACTTGCTCCACATATAACCCAAAAACCAAAATAGGCTCGTTAAAGCTAAGGGTCCTAACCAATGTGCTGTTCCACATTATAATTATCTTTGAGGATGGAAATAGAATAGAATATTATATGGGTATGTCAAGAATATCGATATTTTGATGTTTTTAACTGTTAATTAATTATGATTAACGAGACATGTTGTAATTTAAAGTAGTTTTAACTCTTAAACACTCTATTAAATTTCAAAGCTTAGAATTTTTTTATTACATGGATATAAATCTTAATTATATTTTATATATTTATTGATAAATAGTTGTGATGACCAAAATTTTTTTAAAAATATATATGTTAAAATTTAAATATTTAATTTAACATATAAATATATAAAAATTTAATTTATAATAAAAGAGTATTGCATTTTTTATTTTTTTTCAACCGCATTAACATTGGTAATGATATATTAATTAATATAGTGCACAAAAGTGGACCTCATATTTATAGAATATTCCTTTGGAAGGCCGCCGTAGCTTGAATTGACCAATTAACAGAACTCAATCCTCTCAATTTCTCCAACTTGTGCGTTACCTCCTCTTTTTCAGTTTATTCAACTATTCAAGTACCTTTTTAAACTTATTTATTGTATTGTTTAAAATAAATAATTAATTATGGTTTGTTACCCAGCATTTATCCTCGACTTGAATTTAAATAATAATATCTAAAATCTAGGCGAATTGGTGCAGACATCGCTCAATTATTATCCCTCCATTTGCATAGAATAATTCAGTTGTTGTAAACCAGAAGGATATGTGCAAATTTTGTTATAAGAGGATATGCCTAATTTTGATATGGGCGAATACTTACAACTTATAACTCATATAATATTATTTCCTTTTTCATAATAAGAAATCTTGAATTGAGTCTCATTTAAGAAAAAAAACTCAAATTAACAGTGGGTAAATTTTAAATTGAATATTTTTGTCTTCAATAAATTTTTATGTTTTTGTGAGTTTTTATTTTTATTATTCTGTAAGCTTTTGATAAATATTTTAATTAGGATTATTGATTATTTATCACTTTTAATCAAATTTTTAATATATATGGTGAACCAATAAATCTCTAATATATTTTGTTAAAAGACTATTAGATAAAAATATCATTATAAAATAAATTAGTCCCTTTCTAAACGATAAAAGACCAATCAATTGGGAATAATCTTCTAGAGCTTTTAGAAAATACTTTTTTTGAAGGATCAAGTATTCTATCTAAATTATTTGAGAACTAATTTGAGCATATCATTAAAAAATCGTATTAATTTGCAAAAATAAAATTGTCTATGATTGATTATTATAGTGAAAAAGTTTGATTACACTTTAGTAATACTACACAAGCAAGCTCAACCAAGTATTTTTATCCACTCTCACTCATTTACGTAAAAACACGCGCTCTTCCAAAACACATGCACTTTTCCCCAAATTTTCTGCAACAACGAACTTCTCTTCCTCCTTCTTCTTCTTGCTTTTACGTTGCCATCGCCGTTGCCGCTGCCGCCGTTATTGTCATCGCCGCCGCCGTCATCGTTGCTACAGCCACCATCTTCGTAATCTCCTTCTTCCTCCTCTGTTTTCCATTTTCTCCTCTTCTTCCTCCTCCTCTTCCTTCTCCACTGTTATGATGTTGTTGTTGTTGCTGTTGTTGTTATTTTTCATGTTGTTGTTGTTGTTGATGATGTTCTTCTTCTTCATGAATTGGATTTTTATGAAAAATAGAAACGAAATTTTAAGATAAAATAGAAACAGATCTTCATGCAAAAACTGAATTGGATTTTCACGAAAACAGAAATGAGTTTTGAATGAAAATAGAAACGATTTTTAATGAAAAACATAAACATATTTTATATCGAAAATAGAAACGAAATTTACATGAAAACAGAAACGAAATTTATATGAAAACAGAAACGGATTTGTTGATGAACCCACGCTTGGGCGTGGTCTTGTTTACGCCTAGGCGTGACTTTGAGTCACAAAAACAGAAACAAAATTTACATGAAAACAGAAACGAAATTTATATGAAAACAGAAACGGATTTGGTGATGAACCCACGCCAAGACCACGCCCAGGCATGACTTTGGATCACAAAAACAGAAACGGAATTTACATGAAAACAAAAACGGAATTCATATGAAAACAGAAACAGAATTGCTTTTCTTTTCTTCTTAAATGTACTCAAATGTACTCCATCTTCCTGCTACTCCTCTTCCTCCTCCTATTTACGTGGTTTTGGTCTTTTTCTTCCTATTGTTGCTGTTGCCATTATCATCATCGTCGCTGCTGTCTTCTTTCTATCTATTGTGTCGTCTTCATTGTCCTCCTTGTTGTTGTTGTTGCTGCCGCCGCTGCCGTCGCCGTTATCGTTATCGGAAGAAGCATGAAGAGTTGACGATAATGAGGAATGAGAACGGCGATGAAGGGAGTGAGAGAGAAAACAGAGAAGCTTGCTATAAGAAATTTGAAATAACGTATTTGAGTAAAAAAAGGAAGAATGAAAAATCAGGGATTGTGTGGGTTGAGAGGCGCGTGTAGGTTGAGGACTTGGTTAAGCTTGGTTAATAAAAAAACTTGGTTGTGTATAATTATTGTTATTATAATAATTCACTTGTTATATATATATATATATATATATATGGAGTAACGCTATTTGAATAAGTGATTTTGGCCAATTAAATTTAACTAAGTGATTTATTTTTATGCTAAATAGAATATTATTTTGGTATTCGATAGCATAAAATATTGCACATAAATAAAGTTTTATTTGACAATAAAATAATTTTTTATTTAATATAAAAATAAATGACTTGGTTGGCCAAAATCACCTGTTACCATATATATATATATATATATATATATATATATATATATATAAGATTATAAATTTGATATTTATTATTATGGAGTACCATATATAAACTTTATAATCAATCACAATGTTTGAAAAAGAAAGCGCAATGTTAGATGTACACCAAAATCAGTCACTAGTGTATAATACGTATTAAAATACTAAATATATATTAACAATGAATTAAACTACACATGTATTTTATATTTTAATATATATTATACACTGATGACTGATTTAGTGGCTGATTTTGGTGTTCAAATAGAATTATTCTAAAAGAAATCTCAATGTATTATAAAGACAATTTATTATTTTTTAATTTAGACAAACGGACAAACATTGGGAACTGCATTATTTATTCCTCATTTTTAAAACTATCCAGCTATTTTGTTATGTTTTTCAACTCACACGATTGTACCACCAACCCAAAGACAAGATATAAAATTTTTATTAAACATTATAAATAATTGATGAATAGTTGGAGCATCCCACCTCCATAGTAGTAAACTAAAATCAAATTAAATAAGACTTGACTTAAGAAATCTTCAGATGAACAACATAAAAGAAAATTTGAAATTAAATTACAATTTCTTAACCATTAATAACCTAAATATGATGAAAGTCTTAGTTCTAGTTTTTTTTTTTTTTCAAAAATAAAATTCAAGACTGTGTCTTTGTTGTTGTCACTCTTCAGCCACATACTTTTGTTGTTGCTGGTGATGTTCTATTTAATTAATGAAATCACGTTTTCTGTTTAATATTTTTATATGTTATATTTTAATTTTAAATAAGCTATTTTAATCTGCAAGGACCAAGTCTGTAGTGTCTCTACCAAGGTCGTTTCAGTTTGCAAGTTTCAACTACTTGGAATGTTCTCTTCATGCCTTTCACGCGCCAAACCAAAGCAACAAAGATGTGATATTTTGATAAATCGATTTTAAAAGTCTATTTTATGTTAATTTTTAAATGATTGATAATCAAATTTAAATTTTGGATTATTAGGATAACATTGTTCAAAATCAAAAAATCACGAATTTGATATTTAGTGCACTAATAATAGAATTATTGTGCTAATTAAATAATTTTTAATGCACTTCTATTTTGACCAATCAAATTTAAGTTTAATGGTGATTAATAAAAATATTTTGTTAATTTTAATATTATTTTTTAGATTTTTATTATAATTTGATGATTATCTTAATTAGTATATTAAAATAAAATTGAGGAAGTATTTTTATTTGCAACTTGTAGCCTTCCCCCACATATCTCATGCCTCCATGTCAATATCATTACATGAAGTTCATCATTTAGTATGACTTGTCAGGACAACAAAAAAAAAATTTAGTATGACTTGTCAAACTAATTAATTAAAATTTCTATTTCAATACCCCCATTAATTAATTTGATAGTTTCCAATCTTATTATTTCTTTCTTTCTTTCTTATAATCCACCTTGTTTCCTATTTTTATTCCTCCTTCATAATAGCCATGTGATCTTCAAAATTGTCACAAACTAAACACTACCTTATGGGGAAGAAGAAAAGCAAAAAAACCGTATAAACCTTTTGTAAATATTTTCATCATGTACAAAAAAATAAAACAAAGAAACACGTTGGTGTTTGGTGAAGGTGAAGAAAACAAAGAAGCATAGAGTTACGAGTATTTATAAAACATAGCTTTGTTTGTTCATAATAACACAAATCCAAAGGAACCACCATAAATTCTTTTGCTTTCTTTCTTTCTATTTATTTATTTATTTTTTTGTTGGTTAGAGATAAATAAAAAAAATACCCATCATAGAGAAAGAATGAAGGATTCTGGTGGCTTGGCCGGAGACGGGGGCGCGGGAGGCGGTGGCAGCCACCTGTTGGTAAGGAGGGCCATGCAAATCACTATGGTGGCTGTTGCTTTTGTTGTGGTGTGGATCTTCTTATATGACTCTTCTTCTCCCTTAGCAATCCCTGTTTTCTCACGTTATATCACTACTACTCCTACTGGTGCCTCAACAATGGTGAGTTTTCTATCACTATCTCTCCCTTTTTTACTTGTTTCTGTTTTTTTTTTTTCTGTTTTTTCATTATAATCTTTCAAAAAGTTTACCTTTTTAATTCTGGGTATTGAATTTATTTGTGGAAGAGGAAGACCTTTTTTGGAATTGTGGGTCAATTTTGAATTTTGATATTTCTTTTTAAAATTTTTTGATGGAGTTAGATTATTGTGGGAGAACATAGTACTATGATGGGTGAGCTTAGCAATAAAAGAGTTTCGACCTTATATTTCCTGAGTTTGATTCTTATAGAACCATGAGTTTCATGAAGCTAAGGTTAATTGGTTTGTAACAGATGAGGGAGAAAAAGGGACTCAAAATATTGGAATAAAGGTATCAATGTGGGGCTTATTTATGTAAAAAATGTTCTATATGGTAAACCTACATATGTCCAAATCAGTAGTGGCAAGAAATTGTTCATATCTTTCAAAATTTTTCCCAAAATTTGGCCACCATTTGAAAATTGTGCACTATGTCCCTTTCTCTGGTTTCTCCTTATTCTAGTGGCCCTTGAATCATACTAGTGGCAACGGTTACTTAGAGTGGTTCAAGAAAATTGATTAGTGATCAGTTATAGAGACATGATTTTGATTTTGGATTATTTAATTTTGTTAGTGTTGTTTGTGTTAGGGATAATCCTCTTTCTTTGATTGGCCAAGTGCTATTATCTAGAGACTAGAGGGATTGTCTTTTGGGATTCAACTTTTTAAATTTTAATCAAATTTGATTAGGTTTTGGCTTTTTGGTCAATTGCCTCCCCTCCTCTTTCTTATCCTAAGAATCTTCCAAAAATAGGCATATGCCAATGGGAATTTTGCTTCTGATATGCCACTAGTAGATGCAAACAAAAATTTTCAACTTTTTGATAATGGAAAGTTATTAGCTATATATCTAATTTGATAATGGAAAGATATTAGCTATATATATTCCGAATGTAACTGTGTACTCTCCCATACTTCTATAAAATTTATATCTTTATTGGATAAGTCCATTTTGATTATATGTTTTGATTTAAACTAAAAAAGATTTAGTATCTATTATAATTTAGAGTAATATTGAATATATCATTCTACACATCAATACATTCCATTTATAACACGAAAAATATAAATATTAATACAAAAAATTCACAAATTACATTAATACAACATATTATGACATAGAAATCAGAATAAATAAAAAAGATAAGAGGTGTATGTAGGTGTACCATAATTTAAATGAGAAAGTTTAGGGAGCTCATAGTTTATTAGCCAATAAGTAACCAATAGATTTTTTCCTTCTTTTATCTTTCTTCTTTTATCACTTATTATTTCCCTAATCCCTATTAGTCCCTAATGTTTCCGTAACATTACTCAATTTAAATATTTTAGTTTCTCTTATATTCAGTTATTTTTTCTCCTTTAGTGTTATTTAACTTGTGGTTGCAATGAGACTTTAATGATCAATTACAATATTTATTTTATTTTTTATGATAAATAATTCAGTGTAACACTAACTATGATAAAATTTTTTAATCAATAATGTTAAATAACTAATAAAAATTCAGCCAATATAAGCTTTAACTTTCAGATGTTCTATAACTTTCATTGTTAATGTTTTATAAACAGATTACGAATGTTCTATTTTCTATTAGTTGATTGGTTAATTATAAAATTATTGATTAGTTATATTTTTCTTTTTATAATCAAATGATATTTTATAGAGAATGGATTAATATTTTTTTACAGAAAATCAAAATATAAAAATTACCAATATAGTTTTTTTTCCTCGTTAGGTTAGACCAAGATGAGATTTATAGTACAGGATAATTTCAGTTGGGAATCTCAAATTTAGGTTGTCCCAGTCTGTAAATATTTGAGTATCATGTTTATTTATTCATGTGGGCCATATGCTATTAAATTGATATTAGTAGGATCCATTATTAATGAAACAATAATTTACATAGCTTCAATTATTGAAAATAAAAAAGTGATACTCTGTTTTTTTTTTTTTTTTTTTTGATAGTTAAGTGATACTCTGTTTTTACCTACATGATGATATATGCTTTCAAGTTTCAACTGATTAGCACTTAGGACCGTTATAGTTTAGTTATTTAGTGAAACTAACTAATATACGTATGCATATGTAATTGGGTTAGCATATAAAATCTTATCATTTAAAATAAAACTATATAATCCGTTTATTTAATAAAATTGAGACCTTAATTCTATACAGTTGTTTTTGCCCCTTCTAATTATATGAAATATAAAAAATCTATATGCATAAAAAAATCAATCATCAAATCAGTTATTATATATATTTTTATATAAATACATATATTTTTTAATTATTTATAATATTTTTTTTACATAAATAACCGATTTAATAACTTATTTTTAGTATACATGTAATACTATAGAAAAAATTTTCGATATACGGTATACCCACAAAAGGTGAAGTGTACTGTATTCCCCTGTTTTTTAATCATTAATCTTAATTGATTTTAATTATAAAATTAATATATGATGAAGATCAACAGTTAAAAAACAGGAGAATACAGTATACTGCACTTTTCGCGGTATATCGAAAAATCTTCCAATACTATAACGAGTTATTGGTGGACCACGTACCGACATATATATATTTGCATATACTAGACGTTAGTTTACATAACCATAACCAGCTGTTCACATGGTTTTATCTAAATGTTGACCAAAGTTGACTACACTTATTGATCATCATTTCACCCTATTTTTCATTGCCTTAGCTTAGAGAAATCTGCCAATTGTAATTAACAATTTAGTTATTCATAAAGATGACACATTTGTTGGGAGGATAAAAAGTTCAACTTGTTGCACTACAACATATATGGCTGTTCCCGGCGGTTGTTTAGCGGCGGTTTTATACAACCGCCGCTAATCAGGCAAATAATTGTGTTTAGTGGCGGTTTAAACAGGTACATTAGTTTTAGTTTTTCTGGGGTTTAGCGGCGGTTATTTCAAAACCGCCGCTAAATAGATGTTTTCATGAGGTTTAGTGACGGTTTACCAAAAACCGTCGCTAAACGAACATGTACTATCAGACTTATGTATGATATTTAGCGGCGGTTTTGAAATAACCGCCGCTAAACGTATTCTTTTATGGCTATTATTTTCTAATCACTTTATTTGTTTAAGTGTCTAATTTATAATTTTCATGATATATATTTACACATTAATAATATTTTTTCTATTAGCATGATTAGTTATTTTAAAACACATTATGAATTAATTTTTTATTTAAAAAAATTAATAAAAATAAGTTCTTATTATAATTTTTAAGAAATTTTATAATCATGCAAAAAATATACTACACAATCGCATGCAACTTAATATTTAAAATTAAACAATTAATATAAATGATAAAAATAATATTTCACATGGCGCAAATCTAATTAATTAAAAAAGTATTGAACTTTAATTTTTAGAGTTAACAATTTTTTTTATAAATAATAAATAAAATATAAATCATAAATTAATTAGACCTCTTAATAAATCAATAATTTAATTTACATCATTCAAAACAATGTACAATATGAATATTATAGAGACTTTCATATAAATAATTAGTATAGCGTTACATGTATCGAATGTTGTGTTGGCTTGGTGGAAGACATGCATGTGGAAGGAATTTGGACCCTTATCTCCCGGGTTCAAATCTCACTCACGGAATTATTACAATTAATCTTCAAAGTGTACTGTGGAGGAGCGCAGTTAAATAAAAAATAAATTTTTTTAAAAGGTGGTGTTTTAGCGGCGGTTTTATGCTAAACAATAAACCGGTTTGCCGGCGGTTGTTCCAGCGGTTTTGAAAACCGCCGCTAAACCGTTTGCCCGCACCTGTATAGCTAAACCGTTTAGCGGCGGTTTTGAACAGCCTAAACATCTAAAAAACCGCCGCTAAACAAAAGATTTCTTGTACTGTTGGAATTCTGAGAGAGAATGTTTTCTATGAGTCTTGTATATATATATATATTTTTTTTTTATTATTATATAAATATTTAGTTTTATTTTGTAACATGATTAATACTATTGAGCTGTTGATGGTAATTGGTAAATAATAGGTATTCTTGTGATACTTACCATAAAAAGTTGTATTAAGATGAGTTTACCATGTTAGTCAGAACTTTATTACTTGCATTAAAACATGATATATGGTTTCATTGCATTACACACACACATATAATCGAATAAACATTGTATCATCTACAAATTAAATATAGTTGTACTTAAATTTATATTGGCAAAAGGACCAACTTGTTCAGTAGTGGCTATAATTCGTTTTTAGATTATTATTATTGTTAAGTCAGTGTGAAAGGGATCTAATAAGGATATGCATTTTCCCTCTAGATGAGATATTATTCTTTTGGGGATGCCATGCTCAATAATGGTAGGTCGCATATTTTAGGTACTGTCTGAAGAAAATTTCTTTTATTACATTAGTTATAGACAAAGCTAAATTTGAATTGAAAAAAAAATATATTAATTACTTTAATTAACCTAAGAGTGGTCCAAGTGTATTTTTTGTATGATTTAACAACCATTTATTACAAACTAAGTAGTTGTTACATGTTTTTTCTCTGGCCAACTTTAATTTTCATCCAATTTTTATTATTATTATTTTACAGATAAACTATGATCCAAAACTAGAGAGTGTTCTAAGAAACGCTTCAATGGAGAATAAAACAGTAATTATCACAACATTGAATGATGCATGGGCAGAGCCAAATTCAATATTTGATATATTCCTGGAGAGCTTTCACGTTGGGATTGAGACAGAGAAATTGTTAGATCACTTGGTGGTAATAACTTTGGATGAAAAGGCACATGCTCGTTGCCAAGCTTTGCATCCTCATTGCTATCAACTTGAGACTAAGGGTACCAACTTCACCAAAGAAGCATTTTTCATGACAAAAGTTTACTTGGACATGATGTGGAGAAGAATTGAATTTCTTGGCACTGTTCTTGAAATGGGCTACAGCTTTATCTTCACGGTACATTCCCATTACTTCCCACAAAACAATTTTAATCTTTTTATACTAAATTTATGGTCCTTGTTTGTTTTAATTTAATTCAGCCTATCATTATTGAGATTCTATCAGTTTATAGTTGTTTCTCTGTTTCAATTACAAGAAAAAAACACCTAAAATTTCTAAAGAATCTCCAAAAAAAAATTTCGGACAAATTGCTTCCTTCTTTGCTACTTTTATTTAAATTTTTTATATGTCTGCTGAACAAATTGCTTCCTTCTTTGCTATTTTTATTTAAATTTTTTATATCTCTTTTAAACAAATTAATCCTGAACAAATTTTGTTACGAGAGAATTAGGTTTTAAATAGTTATCTTTTAGAATAACAACATAACCAATTTGTCCGATAAAAGTAATTTTTGAAGACTTTTAAATGATACAAATTTGTTGGAAATACTAAGTGTTTGATATAAAATTGGAAATTTTTAGGTATACTCCGAAACACCGGTGTTCTTATATTTTTAGCCGTTGGTTTCCATTATATATATATATTATAATTAAAATCAATTAAAATCAACGGCTAAAAACACCCCTGGTATACTTAACGCTTCGTGTAAAATTTATTAAGGACCAATTCAAGTGTTTAGTAGGAGAAGAGTTTCTAGAGTTTTGGACCACAGAACATTATTGATTTTCAAATTGACAAACATATATAACATTGCAGGATACTGATATAATGTGGCTTAGGAACCCATTCAATCAATTCTACGATGATGCAGATTTTCAAATTGCTTGTGATTACTTCAACGGTAACTCCAATGACTTGAATAACTTACCAAATGGAGGGTTCACCTATGTAAAGTCCAATGAGAAAACAATTTGGTTCTACAAGTTTTGGTTCAATTCTAGAAAAGCATACCCCAAGATGCATGATCAAGATGTGCTCAACAAGATCAAGATGCACCCTTTCATTAGCAACATAAAGTTAAAGATTAGGTTTCTTAGCACAACATATTTTGGTGGGTTTTGTCAAGCCAGCAAGGAATTCAACAAGGTCTGTACAATGCATGCCAATTGCTGTGTTGGTTTGGACAACAAAGTCGATGATCTAAAAATCTTGCTTGATGATTGGGCCAAGTATATGGAACTTCCTAACGACAGAAAATCAAATGTACATCCTTCTTGGAGTGTGCCACAAAGTTGCAGGTAAATATGTATTCTTGTTTTTCTTGTTATGTCGACAAAAAATAATAAATTTTATTGATCACGTAGCATTGTTCTAGTGATGTCATTAGTTCTTTATATTTTTTTCGTCAACACTCATATACAGATTGCATTTATAAATAGGATCCACAGGCATGTATTTACATTAAAAAAAAAAAGTTGATGAGATTCATGTGATTTATTTTTTATTCTGTATTTTTTCTGTACACATTTCACTCTGTATTAAAATAAACATCATGTTTTTTCTTTCATGTATACTAACAATTTTCACGTTATTAACAACATGAAGGACGTCATTTCAGCGTAGTAAAAACAGGAAAAATAAAGGCAGATGATGACAAATAATACTACTTCATGATTGTATAAAGGTATGTAAAATTTTGCAAATTTGTGAATAGAACATTGCAGGTGCCAACTATTTATGTGGAAATTTTTAAGAGTAAATTATACTTTTTGAGTCAAATAATATTGCACAGATGAATGATCTTTGAAAATACTAAATAGAGATTAGATTATTAGTTTCATGTGTACAGCTGATGTTAATATCATATTTTTCATAAAATTGTATTTATGTATATCTTGAATATTATTCCGGGAGATTCTTAGTATATATTATTATATAAGAAATGAAAACTCACATGCAGTTAATTTTATCTGAAGATATTTTTTAACCGTTAGACAATAATCTAGTCAAATATTTCAAATCATTTAAAAAAAAAAACAAGTGTTTTGTGTAATTTTACATAACCCAAACAGCAAGATTAGTAAAAGCAATACTTCCATTAACTTTCAAGTTGCAATACTCATATGCTGATATTCATTGACTTTAATTTGTACTGATTCTTTTTTTTTTCTTTTTTAAAATAAAAACGTCTATGAATAGGTGTGGAAGGTTGGAGCTCTGTGTCAATCAAGTTACAGATCACAGCAAAAGATTTAGGTTGTCAAACCTTTTTTTTTCTCCATCAATGGAATAGAAATTGGAAGTAAACAAATTGAAAGGAAAAAAAAAATTGGAGGACATGATAACTGTTCAAATTCTCAGTTCTCTGATTCTGTGGAAACTCACAGTTTTGAAATTATTGTCATTCTTATTATTATTTACCGTATACATAAATCTCTCTTAAAGAATATATATCAATTATCTACATTTTTTTATTCTTCAAAACTAAAACTTAATTTTAATACACTCGCATATAAATAATAGCCATTCACTCACATGTATAAATTTATGAGTATATTAAAGCTGCCTTTGTTTATAAAGATATGACATAACAAGATACTGGGATAGAGAAAGTAGGACATGGACAATAAAATTTAATGTCTTTATAGTATGCTTGGCATAATGGACAGGACACATATGAACAAAACTAAGATTAAATATAAATGACATTTTTATCATTTTAAAAAGATAATGATGGAATAATAAAAAAATTTTGTAGATAAAAAACAAAAAATTATTAAAAGTCACGTGTTCATCCTCCTAAATTTTGTGTCCATCAGTGTCCTTCGTTCAGAAGTGGACACAGAGACAGTGAAAATTGGACCAGAGACAGTGTGTCCAGTGTCCATGTCTCTGTCGCCAAACAGGTTTGTGCACATCAGTGTCTATATCTCAGTGTCCTGTCCACTGAAAACAAACGCAGCGTTAATGTTCGCAATATCTTTTTTGTTTTTGGTCAAGTAATGTTTGCAATGGTTTTTTTTTGGTTAACGTAATGTTTGCAATGTTGACCAACAAATTGGTTAAAAGGGTTTCTGTAGGGGCCCAACAAGAGAACTGTAAAGTGATAAACCACACAGTAACATTGTCCAAAAAAAAAACCATACAGTAATGGACTAATGGAGATCATCAAACGCCCGTGGGAGGTTAATTCAAGCACTGCTACAGAGAGACAAACCAATGTGCTCACTGGTTAGCTAAGAGAAGCATACAACAGAGAGAGATAGGAGTTTAATTTTCTGCATATTCCCCCTTTGCCCTTTGACTATTGATGTAATAGGGATCTCAATGCCCCGGATGATTCTGGACGTTCCTTAGTTTTTCTTTGGTTAACAAAACCAATCTTTTTAATAAACAAGATTTTAAGTTAGGAAACTGAAAAAAAAAAAAGCACCAGGCTCAAGACTCAATATAATTGGCTAATTGAATAATATGAATCTATCAGACAAAAAACAAAAAGGCTATGTCAGAAAAAAACCTGCTTTGAAACTGGATCTGCAACCTGCTTTGGAGAATTGAGCGTCTCATTGATAAGAATAGGAGGAAAATTTTCATGTATAAAATAAAAATTTATTTTCCAATTAAAATTATCAGAATATTATTTATCATTTTTTAACTTTTTTTTTTTTTATCGTGTGCATGTAGTTCGCCTTATTTAGAGGCTAAATTTGATAATAGCCACTTAAAGTGGCGAACTTGAAGGAAATAGCCAGTCAAAGTGGCGAACTTCGTGCAATTAGCTACTTAAAGTGGCGAACTTTATGTGAGTAGCCATTTAAAGTGACGAACTAGATGCAAAACCTAAACCCTACTGAGCCAATTAAATTGGTGAACCTGATGCCTATAAATACACCCCTCTGAAACCCATTGTTGTATGCCTCATTACAGCTACAAACTTCTTTCTCACTCGAAAATTTTTTCACTCTCTATATGTTGTTTAATTCTTTTTTTTTTAAAGTTTGTTATAGTATGGGAAATAGAATATTAATTTCCATACATTACGCTGGTCAGATAAGAAAAGATCAAGATGAGAATGATGTTTTCAGTTGTCCTGAATCGACCTTCGTTTGCTGGCCGAATGAGGAGATGGGGTTTGCAACAGCTTAAAGATTTTATTCTGTGTTCTATTGGTCAAGATCACAGAAAACGAGTTTGGAAATTTTATTACAGATATCCGCATTATGTTGACGGAACCCTTTACTTTAAAAGGTAATAATATAATCATGATATTGTTGTGTTTGTTAACTGTGCATGAATCGGTACTGAATTGTTTGTACTATGCATTTAATTTTACAGATTTCGTTTAGGTGACGATACAGACGTTGCACTAATTCGCGACTGGCACTTACATCTAGTCATTATACCCTTGTTAGAGTTATATGCTCTTTTAACTGATGAGGGGAATAACTCGGAGGCTGACTCACAATCTGGCAGGGGGTGGCAGGAAACATAAGGCGGTCAATGCTATATCTAAACAGGATGCCTGAGGGGAGTAGTGAGGGTTTCGTTCCATTTTCAAATGAACCGGTGGCGGATGTGCTAAACAGTCATTATGAATCCGTTGTTGGAGATCCCAGCACACATTCTTATCTCCTCAATCATGATTCGGATAACGATGGTGAAGATAATGAGCCGTTGGAATTCCCGCATGAGGATGAGGACGACGACGAAGAAGAGGATGATGATGAAGAGGTGCAAGGGGTAAACTACTTCAGAATGAATCAAGGGTCTCACGGGTTTCAAGGTGGTCCCGCTGATGATCCAGTTGATGAGTTTGAGGTTGGCCAAGAATTTGCTGACAAAAAAGCTGCTGTCATGGCCATGAAGACATATAGCATCAGAAGAACAGTTGAGTATAAGATCCTAGAGAGTGATAGGTTGAAGTATGCGGTGCAGTGCGCTCATTTTGGACCGATGTGTCAGTGGAGCATTCGCATATCATATCGCAGAAAATAGGAAAGATGGGAAGTGAGGAGATACAATGGTCCTCATTCTTGTGTGCATTCCTCTGCACGGCAAAACCATCGTAGGCTGGACTCGAAGGTTATTGCTGATGCAATATTTGCAATGGTTCAATCCGATCCAAGCAAAAGCATAGCAATCTTGCAAGGTTCAGTAGAGATGCATTTTGGGTATAAAGCATCATACAGAAAAGTCTGGCTTGGAAAACAAAGAGTAATTGCAAAGATCTATGGTGACTGGGAGGATTCATACAATGAACTTCCGAGGTGGTTGTTCTCCATGCAGATGTATTTACCAAGTATGTAGGTTTCCCCAAAAAATTGGTTTTATGCATTCCATTGTCTGCGCATAATATTCTTCGTGTTGGTATGTGATGTTAAAATTCCTTAATTAGGTACATGGGTTCAACTTGTCACCCAACCATATCCCGGAGATGCCGACGCTTGTATGTTTCAGCGAGTTTTTTGGACATTCCCGCCATGTGTCAAAGCTTTCAAACATTGTAAGCCGTTAATTTCTATTGATGGCACACACTTGTATGGTAAATACGGTGGGACTCTGCTCATGGCAATTGCACAGGATGAAAATTCTAATATATTGCCGATTGCATTTGCCGTGGTGGAAGGTGAAACGAAGGAGGCTTGGTCTTTTTTCTTAGACAGCAGGTAACACCTCAGCCTGGCCTTCTAGTTATTTCGGATCGCCTCAAGTCCATTGATGCAGCATTGAATGATGAGCATGGCAGTTGGTGCCCACCTCAAGCGTTCCAATTTCATGACACACTTCAGGAATAAGAACCTCAAGAAGTCACTTATAAATGCTGCCTATGCAAAGTCACAGAGGGAATTTGCTCACTACTACGGAAGACTGACAGGGCAAAATATAGCCATTAAGAACTACGTGAATGAGATACCACGTCATATGTGGGAACAATACGCGGATGAGGGTCGTAGGTTTGGTCATAAGACTACGAACATCTCTGAATGCATCAACGCGATGATGAAGTCCACTCGCAATCTGCCCATCACGGCACTGGTGAAGTTAACCTACTACCGGTTGAGTGAGCTATTTTACAGAAAGGGTTTAGAAGCACCTACTCAATTGCAAGCGGGGAATGAATTTCATAGTGGTTATAAACGGCTATTGAATTCAACTCAAAGTACATTAACACGATGAATGTTCATCCCTTCGATCGTGTACACACCAGTTTCACAGTCGAGGAATTGGTGGCGGTACAAGGCTCGAGGCAAGCTAGGAGTTATCGAGTTTTGTTGGGTGAGGGGAAATGTGATTGTGGTTATTTCCAAGCACTTCACCTTCTGTGCCGCCATGTGTTGGCTGCATGCTCCCATGCACGGCTTGACTGGAAACCGTATGTGGACTCTGTGTACACGATGGAGCAGTGTTCAATGTGTATCGAGAGGAGTTCCACCCAATTGGACGATGACTGGCCAGACTATGATGGCCCTCGTATACGGCCGAATCCTCGCATGATCCGTGCTAGAAGAGGTCGTCCTCGTTCCACAAGGATACGCAACAACATGGATGATGTCGAGGAGAATAGCGAGAAGCGATGTGGATTATGTCGTCAAGTCGGACACACACGGCGCAATTGTCCAGCTGTGATCGCGGGTATATCGGGTAGCGATGCCTCCACATCTGGCCATGGTACCGGTGCTAGCAGATCGGGTCGTGGTACGTCCTCTTCTGCTCATGCGGGGAACTAGTAGCATCTGTACCCAACTCAGTATCTATGTGTTGTTCTGTTTTCCTTGTTGAGTATCTATGTTGTTTGCTAGTTTACTTGATTCGGTATGTAACTTCTAGTTAATTTCTAATTTTAATTATTTCGTATTTAGTAATTAACTTTGCCCATCGTTATAAGCAGTAGAAAATAATACAGATATAGAGAAGGCTGCACATAAACATAATAACTAAAATAGAAATAATAGTAGATACAAGTCTTGATTACCATAACGGCATTAAACAGTCGCTAACCACATATTAACATGGATACAAGCATACATCGCAGAAGCCATAAACATAAAGGACTACAATGTGAAGATACAAAATAAAAGCTCCAACTACGATGACTACGGTCCATGACGGCCACGGCCACGTCAGCCAGCTCTAGCATCAAGGCAGCCACCAGTCATACAAGGTGGTGGTCGTATCTCTCTACGATCTTGATCAAGTCCATCGCCAATGTCTCCCCGAACCATATGTTGATCACCCGAATCATCAGACTCCTCCACCTCCGTACCGCGTGCCTCATAAGCAGATGGTGGCATTGAATCAAACATGTGCGGAAATGGCTCTGTCGGCTGTGTAGGGGTACCCCACGAATAATGACCCGGCATCGGCTGATAGGACGACTGCCCGTACATATTTGCACACCACTGGATATAACTATCCGGAATATGGTTAACACCTACTGTGAATGGCTGAGGCTAATACACCTGAGGGGAAGCAGACTGCTCGGGGAACCATGGCTGAGGAGCCTCAATATGTAACTGCATCATCGGTGGCTGGGAATGACTCGTGCCTGCTTGTGTGTCTGGAGTAGGGTGGGATAGACCAGCTAGGCCAGGCGATAGAAAGTCAGCATCGGTCATACCAAAGTCAAAGTCTGGGCTCCTATCTGCATGCACTCCCTGCTGAGGCGCCTCCTCCCTCGCAGGACTCCCAGCTGGTGCAACCTGTCCTCGCCCTCGGCCAGCCAGTGCACGACGACGCTTGGTAACTCTAGCATGGACTGTCGGCAACTCATCATCCTCGAGTTGCACCATGTCAGGTGCATCTGGTATCCCATCTAAGGCATAGTTAGGTATCACGTCATGAGCAAGTATAGATGGATCTCCTCGTCCAATGAAAATCATATGTGCTTATTGATAATACCAAAGGAGATACTGACGGGAAGGCAGCACGCCACCAACAGCCATGTCCTAGTCCAAATGGCTTTGAGCCCTGTCGCGCCACATGTCGTACCATCCCCTAAAAAATGTAGGATACCACTCACCCTTACCCCATCTGCCGTCGTGCTTATGCATGACATCAATATTCAAAGGCCTCAGAGGAATGTGCTGGATTGCTCCCAACTGCATAACAACACAATCCACCTGATGCCACTCCACGATCGCAAAGAATAGCAACGGACAAATTAGTGCCCAAGAAGGATGAGAGGCAGCCACCTCATCCGGAACAAAGGCCTGCATCGCCTGCTCATCATAAGGTGTCCACTCGACCTACACAAGATTAGAAAACATATTTAGTTATATATCACTAAGCCTCCACTGCACAACATACAAAACGATGATAATAGCATAACGGAAACACTTACCCCTCGATGGTCGACGCCGTTCAGAATCATCTGCCACATCCGAACCCTGGGTCCGAAGGAGTCACGAGGCTGACGAAAACCCCTTCACCTGCAACAAATAAAACGCAGATCAGATTCAAATAGAAAGGCCAATAGTATAACATTTTCAGATTAAATAAACACAAACATCAAGTAATACCTCTCCACCAATGGAAATCGCATCTCGTCAAAGTTACCATGAGGACAACATGCATGGATGCGATGGTATGCCCATGACAATAACAAACTGGCGCATCCACCAAGGTTCTTCTGCTCGAATTTCACCCCACGACACATCTCCTGATATAGGTATGCCAGCACGGCGGAACCCCAGCTCAAACAGCCGCATACATCAAGATCTGCCAAGAGAGGTAACCACCTCAAATGAACCCGAGAGTCAGACGCATCCGGGAATAGGAAGTCGCCGATAATCTGCATAATATACCCATGCTTGTACTACAGAAGGCGCTCAGGTGTCAGTTCATCCCCTAATTCCTTGCAAACTGTATCCTAAAACCACGATAGATGAACATTCCACTTGTCCCTCTGTCTATCTTGTTCAGTCGAAATAGATCCTAGTAACTCAAGGCACATCGACTTGATGCTCCGTCTTTCATAGTGAAGCTCCCACCGACTAATACACCCACTGACAGGATCCCCATCAATGCGCAACCCTAACTGGTATGCCACGTCCTGCAATGTGATACTCATCTCTCCGCACGGCATATGAAACTAATGGATCTTTGGCCTCTACCTCTCAATCAAAGCAGACACCAGTGCCCAACTATGCTCCCACTCGAGGGTCACAGCAACATGCTCAAATCCAGCTCGTCGAAGTAACTCGCGGATACGGCCATCTAGCGGCTTCATAATGTTACGCCGAGTGCGTATAACCCTCGTAGCCTATAAAGTAATAGTAATAAATTTCTTTATGTTAACACAGTTATATATATATATCTGGAATCTTAAATCCATCTCACAAAAAAGTACATACCATGTGTGCGATTCTCCCTACAATATGGTCAATTTTATCCAACCATACAATGTGTCCTCATATCCTCTCAGAAGGTATCGATATTGCTCCATCGACGAGAAGTAAGCAAATAGTCAAATAACTTAATACAATTAGCATAACTAACAAATCAAACTAACATTACTAAAAAAAACTATATAAATTTACTAGTTTAAACATGAGCAAATCAACATAGGTTAATAAAATATAAACTGCCTAATTAATAAATAAAATTGAAAAAACAATCATAACTACTAAAATAAAAAATAAATACTACAACTTAAATTCTAAAACTACCAAAAATAGATAAAAAAAAATTACCCAACTAATTAAATCAATATAACATAATCAAGGCAAAAATAATAAAATAAAAATATCCTAAAACAAAATTAACGTTATAACTATCTTAAAATATAAACTAACTAATTAATAAATAAAATAAATGTTATAACCATCAAAATCAATTATATAAATAAAAATAAAAACTGACTAGTTAGTAAGCAAATAAAATAAAAATACCCTAAAACAAAATTAACGTTATAACTATTCTAAAATATAAACTAAGTAATTAATAAATAAAATAAATGTTATAACCATCAAAATCAATTATAAAAACAAAAATATAAACTAACTAATTAATAAAATAAAAATATCCTAAAACAAAATATAACCTAACTAATTAATAAATAAATAAAATAAATCTTATAACTATCCTAAATAAAAATTAGTTATGAAAACAAAAATAAAAAAAGAATAAATATACATTATGAAATAAAGCAAAAAAAATAAAGAAGATAGTTTTAGGGAGAGGGTGTGTACTTGGGAAGGAAGCAAATGGGACCAGCGGTAAAAAAATTTCACGCCGCCTCCTTATATAGCTTCCAAGTTCGCCACTTTGTATGGCTAACATCACCCAAATCCTAATTGTATCAATGTTCGCCACTTTGAGTGGCTAATTGCATTAAAGTTCGCCACTTTGAGTGGCTAATTCCTTCAAATTCGCCATTTTAAGTGGCTATTATCGAATTTAGCCTCTAAATGAGGCGAACTACATGCAGACGACCAAAAAAAAGTTGGAAAATGGTAAATAATGTCCTGTTAATTTTAATTGGGAAATAAAATTTTCTTTTCTTTTATACATGAAAATTTTCCAAAAATAAGATGATTATACGATGATGACAAAGGGTTTGTCTTTAAATGCTGAGAAGGAAGTGGACCGGCGAAATAATTTAGAAAAAACAATAATTTTAAAATAATAACAAAATTTTTAAATACAATAATTTTATGTGAATAAGTGGTTTTGGCCAACCAAATGCAATCAAGTGATTTATTTCTATACTAAATAGAAGACTATTTCGGTGCCAAATAGAACTTTATTTAGGTGCACTTGTTTTATACTATTTGACATCGAAATAATAGATATTTAACATAAAAATAAATTACTAAATTACATTTAATTAACCAAAATCACTTGTTCAAATAGCATTTAATATATTTAAAAATTTAACCACGCAATTTATCCTTCAATAAAAAAAATCTTTGTACAAAATTAAAATTTAAATATTACATCTAGAAGTTAGGTTGAGCAAGGCTCCGTTCCCAATTTGCCATGGAAGTTGGGATAATGTCCTTTAAGAAGCCTTAGGAATCGTAATTTGATCTGATCCGCCCCATTTCGATTTGTCCCATTCTAAATGAGGCAGATTTTTGAGATGGTTGCGTGGGTATGGGTATTAGTTACCCTGCCTCATTACCCTTCCTGCATCGCGCTCTCTGTCTCTTTCTCTATATATATAATTCAATTTGATTTTTTAGATATTTAATAATATTTAGAAGGTTGTTTTTGGTAATTTTAATTTTAAAAAAATTCTAAATTAATTTTATTTTGATTTAAAATTATTAAATTGTTGTCATGTTGCGAATAATTATATACTATTTTTTATTTAATTTTATTTTGAAGTATTTCATTACATAATGAATAATCTTATTAAATAATTTAATTTAGTTTATTTATGTTATAAATACTCGTGGATTTTGATTAAACGGCATTTACCCATAAATTTAGATATGATGCTAAAAATTAGATACCAGAAATTTATATTTAGGTATCAATAATTGAATGGTGGATACTCAAATACAGTTGCCTTCATGTGAAGTTATTTATTAATTATCTTTAAATGAATTAATATATTTGACCAAAATATAATCTAACGGTTCCAAATGATAACTTCATGTGAATTCAACTGCCTGAGCTACCACCTAATTGAATACCCTTGCGACTTATTTTATTACCTTCCCTAAGGAAGGCATGTGGCACGTGCGCTAGCGCGCTGTCAATCTCTATAACGCACGCCCAAATTGAAAAACAGTTAGGCACGCCATTAACCTGCTTTTAAGAAGCTGGATTGCCGGATCAGATTGAATTTTCTTGCTGCAACTTTCAGGCCCCTTAAGCAATGCTTTCTTCTATATATTATATTTTCTGAAGATGTTACAAGTTATTTCTATACAACACATGTTATTAAACAACTCAGTAGACAGACAACACCAATTGTTTTTTTTTTTTCCTTTTATGAATTAAAGAAAAGTAGTAATTAATAATATTATTTATTTCGTTTATATAATAAAAATTTCTAAACTAATAGTGTCTTTTTAATTCGACGCGTGATTAACTTTTAATTGTTTTTTTTTCCAAGACAATAAGATATTTTATTCAATTATAATAAAATAAAATACAATAGTGTTTATATCTAAGGACAAAATTAAAAAAATGAGGAATTCTCCCATTAATATTCAACAAAAGAGAAAAAAACAATAAACTAATGAAAAGAATAAAAAGTGAAATACAACTATATGATGTAAAATTTAGAAATTAGAGTCCATTTGAACAACTAGTTTTGACGCATTAGTTTTTATTTACTCTACGAGTATGACAATATTCGAATTAGTCATGTTGAATAAGATTAAATCATTGTAAAAAGTAAATGGTTTATAGTTGGACTTTTTCTATTAATCTAACTCCCGAAATGTATGAAATTGTTTTGCTCTGCCTTATTTAGCAAAAAGGATAAACATTTAGCATAAAATAGGATAAGATAGGAAGATAGAGGATCATCTTGACGGATACTTCTATTTGGTTAAAAATAAAAATCAAAAGATTGGCCTTCAACAACATAGTAAGACACTAACGCTACCACTTCCTAAATTCAACTAATCCACTTGAGATCAAACCCTAGCTTTATCAACATAAACTACAAAAATTGTCATTCACGCAACCATACGCTTTGCACATATCCAATTTAATAGTATCCCGGGAATAACAAGTCTCACATCATGAAATTTACATCTGATCTTCTCCGTATATGTTCTATCATTCGAGATTGATTTTTTGTCTTACAAAGAAATACAACCTCAAAGGAGTAGAATCGACACATCTTTTAAGATTTTGGACTATATCAGGAGTCTCCCCAAACCTTGACAGTTCCAACATAAAATTCTTATAGTAATATGAGTGTCATTTTTGGGCTGGCATCCTCCAAATTGCAACAGAATTTTCGCATTCCATAATTTTCTTCTTCAAGCTATCCATCTTGTTCTTTCTACGTCATCATTAACTCTTGAATCCATTTATCTCCGTGCATTGATAAGATAGACTGAGAAATCTAAAATTCTAAACAAGTTTGGAGAAAGGGAATGATGGACTAGGTTTACAAGGGTCTTTTAGTAATTTTCATTATTTCATTCTCACTGCATCTTAAATCAAAACATACATAATACATAAATTAAATTTAGTCTCACTTAATTTTAATTCCTCAGTCAATCTCAGTACTTCAGTCTCAATTTCAGATGCTACCTAAACACCATCATCAACATTTTGTTCTCTCATCCAGTACCACCACTTCCCTTGCCACTGCAACCATAACGCAGCCAACCTCCAATAACCTACCTCCACCACCCTACCTCCCATTAAAACCCAAAGCACCATTAACAATAAAACCAGAATGGCAACATAATCTCAATATCCATTAAAAAAATGACATTTTCGAAAACGATTTTAACGATTTATTTTTCTACAAAATAGTGATGAGACTTCACTTCTAATAAACTAAGTCAAACTGAAACACCTATTTCTCACATGGTCATCCGAACCAAGGTTTCCAATTTCATGATTTAATTTCTTTATTTAAGGTTCAAAATGGTGTCTGTTGCAATCAATGTATCTGATCAACCATCTCAAATTGTCCTCTAATGAACTTAGTCAATTAAACTAAAAAATAAGTTCTTCTCAGTTCTCACGTTGTCGAATTGTCCTACTCTAAGGTTCTAGCTTCTCATTTCTCAATAATGCATGCATGGTCCCGGGCCCCATGCATGTTACATGAGAACTAAATAATTAAAAGCAAACTAAAAATAAATATTACAAATAATTAATAAATAATAAGACAAGATCCTTTGACTTTTTTGCAACTTTAAATAAAAAGTGAAATGAATATAAAATCATACACGTGTTAATTTTTTAAAATAGATTTAATTTATACATAATTTAATTAAGAAATACTTACTAGTTTATTAATTTCTTTAGATATATCAAATACTATTCTTCCTTGGTGATTCATTATCCGTATGATAGAAAGGTTAATTATTTGACTCCAAAATTATAGAATAAACCACAGGAAAAAAACTGTAAAAATTAAAATTAATTTTTTTTTTCAAAGTTTCAAACGATGAAAACATTCATAAAAGATATAAATTTTCTTTAAAAAATAAAAAAAAATGCTTAAGTGGCTAAGAAAACAATTTAGTCCTTTTCAAATTTTAAATCTTTTAAAAAAATCTTTATTGTTCAAATATTTTAGAGTTATTTTTTACTTTTGTTAGTTTCAAAATTTTTGGTGATTATTTTCGATAGTTTATCCCAAAATTATATATGATCTCCACAATAGTTTTCAAACAAGAGATACACAAATAAAGCAACAACTTTATATTATATATAACACAAACCCTTCAAATCTAAGTAATCCTTAGGAAATGAAAATTTATTTAGATGACATTAGCTTGTATATATAAATAGGTTTCGCCAAAAGTGACCGTGGAAGCAAGGGGAGCTAATAAGCATAGGCGTTCTCATCTCTCAATTACTGTAAGCTTGCTCCTCCTCCTTGCTTCTTTTTTTTTTCCCCTTCTTTTCTTTATGAACAATATTATTATATCGTTTGTATTTGTTTCTGTTGCAAGTTTTATTATTTCTTTCGGTAATAGCTGAACACTCCACCTTAAGACGGGAGGGAAATTAAAAACTGATCAACTTTTTACATTCAACTTTGTTAATGTGAGATTGGTTATTGGTTAATGCTTGAATTCTTTGGATAAAAATCAGAATATTACTACCAATAAGATGGTTTCAATTGATTTTTTCCCTCAGAAATATAATTATAATTATTTATGTCCCTATAGCTATTTAATTAGCTTAAATTTTGAAGAAAAATTGTTCATGATATATATTTATGAACAAAAAAATTATTACTATTTCATTATCGTCTATACATTCATTATCAAAATTATTATAATCGTTGACCTTTAATTTAAGATATTATTTTAAAAATATAGTAGTATTTTTTTTTCATCCTCCACTTTATTAATTTTATTTATTTTTTAAAAAAACTAGGAATGCATTCATTGTACTTTTTTTTTCAATGGCACTTGCTCTTCCATAGTACCCTAAGAGTGAACTCAAAATGTAGTGACCCGTTTCGTTCGCTCGAAGCTGTTCAAACTAATTTTTAGTTTTTTACTCAAAATTTAAGTCATATATAATTTGTTATATAAATATATATTTGGACAAATAAAGAAAACAAAAGTAACTACAGTAACGTTATATTTATATCTATTCATCCTAATAAAATAATTATTATTATTTTTTTATTATAATTTAAACTTTTTGTATTTAATTTAATTATTTTTGTACTCAAAATTTATATAATAAATTTTATTATTTTTATTATTGATATATGAGTCTATTAAATATATATATATATATATATATATATATATATATATATATATATATATA
>JASCZI010090640.1:246854-259750 GCA_036250425.1 Stylosanthes scabra | reverse complement strand
AATAATAATAATAATAATAATAATAATAATAATAATAAGTAGCTTATATAGTGCAAATGCTATGTATACTATTAAAAGTCACACATCAATGAAGGATATGGCCTCTTGAGAGTATATAAGTGTGAGTCATTTTTAAAATTACTTTTTATGAATGCTTCAATCCTTCACATTATTGAATTTAAGCATTTTATTTTATTTTTTTTAAAAAATATTCAGGACCATTATTGAAATTCAAAAGGAGAAACATATATAGGAGGCAGTGAGATTTATATATATAATTAAGAGACAGCTAAGACATTAAGTTTGAATTAATAAAAGCATAGGTTAGGGTATGGAGCCTAGCCTAATAACTGACATTATATAAGTGTACATTTTATACGTCATTTATGAATTATGAGTACCTGAATTCTGAAAGCAAAGTGTTCAAACTTTAAAAGTCAGTTTTTTTTTTTAAAAAAAAAACCCTTCAATAATGTTTGCTTTGTGCTTAAGCATATACCTGAAGAGAAAATGCCAATAATAATAATAATAATAATATACAAGAAAAGTTTCATGCATCTACCAAATTACTACCAACCTGTAGGTACTATAGTAAATAACCACATTAAACAAACTTTGTCAGAATATACAACAAAAGAATCCACAAGATCCAGAGAGAACCAAAACCTCATTTGTGTAATATCCATTGCATTAAATTCACAACCCTTATGTTACCAATCCCCAAGTTCCCCTTATTGCACATAGGTTCTTTTCTTAATCTTTTACTACTCTATATATATAGCTCTCAACTCCTAAGAAAATAATAAATACTATTATTAAATGAGCCAATAATAATTATTTAATCAAATGAAACCATAAAAACTAAAAATATAGATAGCCACCCTATGGCCAAATATTAGCAACTTCAATTAAAGTAGTCCTTGGTAGGTTTCAAGTTTCAACCACTTTTTTTTTTTTTTTAATTCATTCATTATTTCTATGTTAAACTAATTAAGCTGCTTCAAATATATACTTGCATTATTATAATTATCCATGACCAAATTCTTGAAACCTAGGTAAATAAAAAATTATTATCCTAAGTTTGGAATATTTGTACATTAATATATATCTAACTTCCAAACCTTTGATACTAAGATGAAAAGGCTTATCATCATTATTTTTCCCCATAATGAATTAAATTAAATAGAAGCATTTATGTGAATAAGGTCAGATTTACTATTCCTTTACACGAGCAACATGAAATTTAATTCAATGGTCTACTTAATTATAGTCAAGCTACACACATAGACATAGGCTTACAATTTATACAATGTACTTTCCTAAATATCAGAGAACACAGTTACAGCCTAATCCTAATTAGGGAGAAAATTAATTAACTTTGTACGGTAAAAGTTTTAATATCTTGCGTACATAATGTATATACTATTTTGTTAAAGAAGTCGAAAATAAAATATAAAAATGGAAGGTGAACAATAATATCTCTTTGATAACATAAAATTTAGAGGAAGCTAAGGGTGGTTGATTAATTATTTGCCGCATTTAATCAAGCATATCTAATTCTCCATAGTTGAAGTTTTTTGGTGTCTAAAAAAATTCAACTATAGAAGATAATTATTAAAAAAAAACTTCTCATTATTAGATATATAACTTTGTGCTTATACTTAACAATTTAGACTTTTAGAAGAGATTATTTTATTACATGATATATAGAACTTGTAGCCTTTTATAACAAAGATTCCATGTTTATTACCTCATTTTTTCAAATAAATTCAGATCAAGTGAAAGAAATATATTAATAAATTTATTACTTAATTTTTTATGTTCTTTGTTTTTTGGGTCAAAACTTAATTTTTTATGTTAAGATATTTCGTCTATACGATATGTGGGAATTTGAATATCTTTTGAGAAAAAATAAAAGGCTCATTTGTTTTTTTTTTGGTATACAAGGCTCTTTTGTTTTTGTGTATGTGTTTTTATTTTTTATGTGAATCACTAGAAAGTTTTTGGAGTTTTGCTTTCTTTTAGTTGGGCCTGGGAAGAGAGGAAATACTGAAATAATAATTATCTCTTATTTATTGGACCCATATTTTGACCAACAAAAACTTTGGGTAATGGAAACGGGAAATCATCTTTTGATGTCAGCCCATAAAATAGCCCAGAAAACTGTCAGCGTAATTAACCCAAAGGTAAAGTGCTGGCCCAAATAAAATAACCCATAGAACACGTCCAAAAATATTTAGCCCAAAGATGCTAAATTGATTTTCTTTTTAATTTTTTCTGTAATATTTTCGAATTTTTTTAAAATAATCTTAAATGTTCAAAGGTATATATGATAATTTTGAAGAATTAAATTTACTTCAATAATTCTTATTTGTATAAATGTTGTTTATAATAATTGATATGTGACAACTAATTTATTTTTTAATAAAAAAAGTAGTTAAAAAAGAACATTATATTTGGAATGTATCATAATAATTCCAAAACATGCTGTAAATCGATTTAATTTTATTCTTAACCTTTCAACTATGTTTCTATTCTACTCATAGAGTCATAGTTAAAAAGCTATTGCTTTCCTGGCAACTTATGCATAATTGTATAGTTATGTTTTAATTCCTTTAATCTATCTCTCCAAATAACTCATTAGGGCTCAGAACTGAAATATTAATCCTATCAATTCTAATAGTGACACTCATAAAAAACCAGTGTAATTTAAAGAAAAAATCACATCACTATTATAGCATGGATGCAACAAAATGCTTCAACACATTTTAAATAATCCCTTTTGATAGTCAGATTCTATATCACCGAAAAAAACTTAATAAAATCAAGGACATAATAATACTATTAAGCTTTAAAGTTACTACAACTTGATTTTCAAGCTTTTAAGTGACTGCATGGAATCTATAGAGAAATGAGTTGTTATATGTGGTTTACAGCGTTGAATTGGTCATACTCAAATACCATTGTCAACAATATCAACCATCTTAGTCAATGGTTTTTTCCTTTCTTTTTCACATGGTTGCTTTGAATTTGACACTTTTTAGTATAGTATAGTTATTATGTGCAATTAAATCTAATTAATCTATCATCTTCAATTCCTTAATTAACAAGTTCTGTCAGTGTGTCATAATGCCTAATTTGCCATCCTCGGATACAAACTTTTAGTTTGCATGATCTATTGAATGGATTAACTAGATTTTCTTGCAACTATAATAATAACAAAAAGTTTGCATGATCTATTGAATGAATTAACTAGATTTTCTTGCAACTAATTTAGACCAATACTAGGTATACATCAAAATCAACCATCAAATCAGCCACTAGTATATAATACACATTGAAATACTAAATACATACTAAAAATGAATTAAACTACACATGTATTTTGTATTTCAATGCGTATTATACATTGGTGGCTGATTTTGGTGTGCAAATAGAATTATTCTAATAGCATATATTTTTTACTTGAATAATAACATGTTTGATTATAAGTAAATGATATTGAGAGATAAAATTTTAAAATACAAAAAGTAGAAATATGAGATAAAAAAATGTTTGATGAAACACGTTTTATTTAAATATCTAAGAATGTGCAATAATATAATTTTCACATAAAAATATTTTTATTAGAGTATTTTTAGTCCTGGATGGAAACAACATGTATGAAAAAAAAGATATAGTTACATTAAACTCTCCAAAAAAGACATTCGATAAGACGTAAGGGATTATGATTGATCTATCTCCCTAGGATATTCTTAAAAAAAAAATCCTTATATTTTATAAGGATAGTTGATTTTGGAGTATATGAATGTTGTTCTCATTAGAAAAGATAAATAAGAAAGAAAACATGCACGCTAATATTATGGCATTTCTATCATGAAAATTTACCAAGTGAGGAGGCAAATTAAGGGAATTGAGAGGAGTGTTATAACTTTTAATTGAATCTAGACACAAAAGGAATCGTTTGGATGAGATAGTGGAGTCGATAGATAAGATGAACTCATGAAGAACATACATGAATATGTAGCAGAACTACTATAAAAGACAAACTTGTGCATCAAATGATGTAAAGGAATCAGGATGCGTTACTCTCTTTACATTGCATTGAAGGAAAGGCAAGTTGCAATGTCATGAGAGACAAAAGACTTGTCGGTTCTTCTTGGAAACTTAGTTATCTCAATTCTCAGCAACAACCCCACCTCATCACTCATCTCACCGTGTTATTAGCCAGCATATGCATGACACACACATTTTGGTTCATGCTAATTATTGTTATTTTTCTTTCTAGCTATCATGGATATCATATCAGACAGCTTAGCTTCTTCCTCAATTTTGATGGCTAATATGCACCAATGATGTTCAAACAATCAAGTGTAGCTGGAGCGACAACAACTTATTAGTGACTTTCAGATTAATTAGTGATGGCTAAAATCTAAATAATGTTTTAGCAAATAATAATGCTTTAGTTTGTTATGAATAACTGTCAAAGGCATCATCCGAACAACAGAAAAACAGAAAGGGGAAAACCTCTAATAACAAACCTTGTGGCCTTGCTTTACACACTTTCATTCTTTCATTCAGATCCTTTGTCATGCTATCATCAAATTCTGCAACATTTTAGCTCTCTTTTCTCATATCCCAATTATAACCCAACATGGCTCTATCATCATGCATCTTCTGCCACCAAATTCACAATTTCACATTCCCTTCCCTATTTCACCACAAACATCGGTAACAAATTAAATGACTCACCATTATCTATCCAGCTCAGCAATATAAACAAAACCAAAAACGTGATGTAATTTAAAGCATTCTTGTAAAATAAATTGTATTATGTAAGAGGTGAGACTACCACAAAATAGATTTTATATCCAACATAATAATTGATAAAAGATAAAACAAGCCAATAAGGAATAATTTAAATGACATTTAGGTAAATGAGAAAGTCTAGGTTACCAACATTTTAGTATTCAATAGTAATTCATAAGTCTAAAAGGCTATTATTTATTTGAACTTTATTTTTTGTGGGCTAAATTTTTCTTATTTTATTAAATTTTTATCTCTTGTTGGTTCTTAATAGCGAAAAATTTATTGACTACTTAGCATGATTGTAATTAAAATTACGTGGACTCGAGTTTCTTTAAGAAACGTATGTTTAATAAGAAAAATTTTAAAATTAAAACAAGTATACAGAAATTTTCTACTCTCAAGTGCATGTGCCACAGACCACATACATTGCCACTGAGAGGCAAGAATAAGTAAGTGGGGGGTAAATAATTAAATTCAATCAGCAACAAAACGGTAAGTCAACACTCTACTAAACTGATCCTCACAGTTCATAAAGAAGTCCATGAACCATGATTCTCGGTCCAAGAAAGTAAGAGAAAGTAAAAAAAAAAAAAAAAACTCAGATAAAGAAAGATATTTTGATTAGCATTAGGTAGATTTTTTTAAGATGGGTAAAGTATGCCCCCACACCACATGGCAGCTGTCTCCAGCCCATCCTCATCAACCTACATTCACTCCCTCGCCACACTCACACTCACTCTCACTCTCACACAAACCCCAACACTTACCACTTCCTTACCATTATATATATAAATCTCTCTCACACCCTCCTCCACCACCAACACCACCACCAACCATGTCACACTTCCCCAAATCCCTTCTTCTAATTACCATTTTGTCCCTCCTCCACCAATGCACAGCTGATGACCAGCAACAATTCCAAACCCTGCAAACCAACCCATCATTCTTCAACCCAAGAATCCCGCTTTCCTCTTCCAAACGTTTCGAGGGCTCATCGGATTTGGTCAACCTCAAATACCACATGGGCCCCGTTCTTTCTTCTCCGATCAACATCTACCTCATCTGGTACGGCAAGTGGTCGCAAGATCACAAGCTCACTATCAAGGACTTCCTTCTTTCATTTTCCGATTCACGCGCCCCCTCACCCTCCGTCGCTGACTGGTGGCGCACCGTCTCCCTCTACACTGACCAGACCGGCGCCAACATCTCCCGCTCCGTCTCCATCGCCGGCGAGTACTCCGACACGCGCTACTCCCACGGCAACGCACTCACGCGCCTTTCCGTACAGCAGGTCATCGCCAATGCCGTCAGGTCCAAGCCATTCCCCGTCGACCACCGCAACGGGATCTACCTTGTCCTCACCGCCGCTGACGTCACCATGGAGGACTACTGCCGTGCCGTCTGCGGCTTCCACTACTTCACCTTCCCCTCCATGGTCGGTTACACGCTCCCCTACGCTTGGATCGGGAATTCCGGCCGCCAGTGTCCGGAGGTCTGCGCCTACCCCTTCGCCGTGCCGGCGTACATGGCGGGAGGTGGCCCCGGGCAGCTCTCACCACCGAACAGAGACGTTGGCATCGACGGCATGATAAGTGTGATAGGTAAAAACTAAAAACATTAACAAACCTCAACCGAATTCTGTTACAAATTCTGTTATTCAGTTATAACTAACTCTGTTGTTAACTTAACCGATTACTAACACAATATCACTTCGCTGTTAATTTAATTTTTTAATTCTTTTATAGTAAGTATGTGTTGGTATTTTTCAGGGCACGAGTTAGCGGAGCTATCGTCGAACCCGCTGGTGAATGCGTGGTACGCCGGGGAGGATCCGACGGCGCCAACGGAAATTGGAGATCTATGTGAGGGGCTGTACGGCAGCGGAGGTGGAGGAGGGTACATTGGGCAAGTGATGAAGGATAGGGAAGGTCAGACATTCAATTTGAATGGCAGGAATGGGAGGAAGTTCCTTGTTCAGTGGATTTGGAGCCCTGTTTTGAAAGCTTGTGCTGGCCCCAATGCTTTGGATTAGGGTTCTTCATTCACTTCTTTGTGGTCCATACCTCCCTGTCATTCGGTGGACTGGTCGGTGGTCGTGGTGGTTGTGGTTGTTTCTACCGAGGGTTTTTAATTTTTACATAAATATCTTTTTTTTTAATTGCTATTATTTTTCATTTTTTGGTTGTTTTTTTTATTTGTTAGAAGCATAAAAGAGGATGAAAAAAAAAACTTAATACTAGTTATTTAGTATATGAATATTAGCATATATAAATATAGCATTGTTATTGCTTATTACAATGCAAATTAATATTATATTGTATCATATATGTAATCATCTAATTAATTTCTTTTTTTTCTCCTGGTTCTTGAGAAAATTCATTTACCGTATCTCATTTAATCATTTATTCATTACATTTGTTTATTTTGAGGGGATTGAATTGATTGATGAGCACCGTTTCAAATTTGAACCTTGTTTGAAGCTAGTTATAATATAGGGTTCATATGGACCCTACCTCTGACAGTTTAAGTTTTCTGTTGTTTGACAAAACTATTTAATAATTCTAAGATACTTACTTACTTAATAGGAGGATATACTTGGTATCAACATGACTTCATTCATTAGAATCTTAGATTATTTTGGCAACACTACAAGTTGGGGCTAATAAATATTTTACAAAAATGTTACTAAAAATTTAATAATAAAACTATTGCAGTGGAAATTTGGATTAGATTATTTAGCAGGTGTGAGAGAGTGAGAGATTCGATGTTATAAATGTTAGCCACTAGAGCAACATTTAGCATTGTTTAATATAGGGCGGAGATTGCTCTTATAATTTGCATGTTCTCGTTAAATCTTGTCAGCTAGTAGTTGCGCCTTAAAGTGATGCTGCTCTTTTTCTTTTTTATTTTCTTTTAAACTTTTTATTCATGTGTTATATAATTAAAGAAAGCATTTTAAATATAACGAAAATCAGAAATTTTAGTATTTTTAGTCGTTAATTTTAATTAAATTTAATTATAAAATATATATAATTAAAATCGACGATTAAAAACGCAAGAATACGAAATTTTTTTATTATAGCTGAAACGTTTTCCAACTTGTATATGCCTGCCTTGTTATCTTAGTTAACCTAAAGAAACCCGTGTGCGGGAATACATCAAAATTTACCTTGGTATTTTAATTAACTGTAGTTTATTGAGGTAGGTAAATTCGGTTTAACTTTTCTTTACACAACACAATAGACAAGTTTAACCATTTAATCCGTCCCATTAGACACCTATCAATAATGGTTAGGTAATAATAATTCATTTTTTCAATATCATTTTATCTTTATATAACTATCTTTTATAATTGACGGTTTGCCAATTAAACTACGATCTAGCCTACTTATTAATTAAGGGGCTAGATACCACGTTGTTATTTTTTTTAAAAAAATTAAGCTAGGTGATGAGTCAATTTGTTTAGTTATTATACTATATATCATTATATTACTAATGATATTTTAGTATTTATAAAATATTATGATTTACATAACTTAAGCAAAAAGCTGAAAGACCAAAAAAAATTATTTATATTAACTAATAATTTTAGCTAAAACATATATACATATATTTTATTACTTTAATTTGATCTGTGGTGCATGATATATATTATTAGACTAATAAAAACTTAGAGTTCATTTGATCATTTTAATTATACACAATTTTTAGGGCAACATTAAATTTTATTGAAATTTTACAAATTTGAAAGAAAAACAAAATTGAAAAATTCTACTATAAATGATAATAAATTTAAGTAGGCAGATAATTACCACGTTTAAAAATTTATCTCTCTTATAATATAATAAATTAATAATACTATTAATTCTTTTCGGTAGTCTCATTAGTTTAGTATACTTTTTAAAGTGTTCAATGACTACATTTATCCAACAAAATCATGCTTAGACATTAGGTATAGATTTTCTTGGTCTACTTTTTACTAGCCTATTCAAGTATATATATATAAAGCTTAAACATTGAAACTAATTAGAACATTTAATGATCATAAGCAAACACATGAAGTCAAGTAATGCAAAAAGGCTACCAAAAACAGCAACTTCCACTTAGATGCACATGGTTATAATGACATTAATTATGTTTGTTTCTTTCCATGATTATAGGTTTTGGCTTGTTTACTTTTTTGCTTTTGACGTTATACTTGATTAGATTGGGTAGCAAATTAAACATAAAAGTCGGATTGCAAATTGCTTTGCCCCTCCTCATATGATATTGTGATTGACTCAAGTTGAAACAAATCATTTTGAGTTCAATTTTTATTATAAGACTTCAATATTAACACATATCAAGCTAAGTAAAATCGTATAATAATTTATTAAATAAATATAAGTAAGTAAATTCTAATAATCTAACCTTCACAATAAAAACCTATAATTTTTTTTATCTTATAAATATAATTATTGTTATGTATTATATTAGAGAATTTATTCAAGAGTGAAATAGAGATTATGCTGAAAAAAAAAGATGGGAGTGGAAAAGGACTTGGAAATGAGGAGAGACCATATTTTATCCTAGACAACCATCAACCAACCATTTCAATTTTCAGGTCCACTTTTAAGTGAAAAAAGTTTGTTGTGGACAGCTAATACCATGTCCCACTCATAGTACAAATTTAAACAACCATAAATCTTTTCATGGATTATTTGCTTAATTGAAATTTGTGTCTCTATTATCATTTTAAAGTAAAATTAATTACCAAACAGTAATCTTAAAAGATTATGAGATTGAAAAAAACTATAAATAAAAAATTTGAATGATAAAATTATGTATGAAATATTTAAAATTGTGATAAAAATACTTAGATGCTATATAGCTAGATAAGCATTTATGTTATCAAAAATAATTTTAGATATTTTTATTACAATTTTGAATCTTTTATAAATATTTTTATTGTGCAAAATTTTTTATGGATTATTTGCTTAGTTTAATTTAATTATTGTGGGGTTCGATTATCATTTTAGAGTATAACTTGACCTAAGTTTCTAGCAAAAATAGAAATTTTATTTGAGGAAACTTGCTTAATTTAATTATTATGGGATTCGATTTTTTATTATTATTATTATTATTTCTTTTTGGGAGAAATTATTTTCGGAAAGCAGAAGTAAAAGTTTAATTAAATAGAAGTAAGAGTTAAAAATACTTTATATTTAGATTTAGTTATAGATGTATATTTTTATCAAAATTAGAAATATATAGTTAATTTTTTGGATGTAATAAAACAAACTTACTTTTAAGTAATAAGAACAAAAAGTTATGAGTGGATCTATTTTTTAGGAAAAAATTTCTCTTCTAGTATTGCCTCCAAAATGACTTAAATAATTAATTATTTTGGCTTTCTGTGTATTTTGAGAAGTACATATATATAAATATCCCAAAAAAGCTTTATAACTACTTTTTTTTTTTATCAAAATCAAAATAATAATAATAATAATAACAAATGCACCATTATCTACTACATGATTTATAATAAAAATAGAATGTGGTTCGTGGATGCATGATATTATTAAATTTGTAAATATAAAATAAAACGTATAAAATATTTGTTGATACACAATATTATTATAAATTATATATATATATATATATATATATATATATATATATTACGGATTGGTCCAATAAGGCTCAATTCTCTAAACCACACCAACGATACCTGGCCCACTAGGACAAGGATCAAGCCAAATAAGAAAAGATTTGATATGATCATGATCGGATTTTCTGAAAATCCTAACTACCCGCTAATATATAAATTGGGGAAACACTCTCAAGGTACGCATTCTCTAAACCATAACCTCCATATTAGATCTAGAATCTCATAATCTTAATTCTGGAATTCTAAAACTATTCTTCACACACATCAACCACTTTCATCGGATAATAGTCCTTGGACTCCTCCGAATGCTTCCCTCGGAAAGCACATTCTCTCCTTCTTATTCTTGTTGTCTAGTCTCTTACACAAGAAAGTTTTCTTGGACAATCGTTCAGGTAGCGTTTGGTTTAGTGGACTGGAACTGGGCATGGAAGACTGAGACTCAGTATTGTGTTTGTTAGACATGGACTGGAACTAAAATTTCAGTCCCAGTCTCCAAAATTTCAATATTTTTAGTACCTTCATTTTGGAGGGACTAGAAGACTGGGACTGTGACTGAAACTTTAATGATATTTGTTTCCTTTAATACCCTCATTTAACTTTCAAAATTCCAACTCTATGCCCCTTGTTCCAATTATCAAATTAGGGATTATCACTCTCCTTGCCTCCATCTTCATAGCCTCCATCTCCCTCCTCCGGACACAACTGCTGCCACCGTCGCCTCTGCTCACACCGTCTCCCTCCATCTTCATCACTTTCCCTGCCTCCATCTTCATAACCTCCATCTCCCTCCCCCAGACGTAGCCACCGCCGCCGTCACCCCTGCTCACATCGTCTCCCTCCACGGATTCATCCCTCTCGTCATCAACATCGACATGAACTCCGAACCAAAACCTCATCAACTCTCTCAGCTTCTTAGCCCCGTCTGATTCGTCAACTCTGCGAATCAAATCAATCAGGCCATCCTCTTCTTTTTCTTTTAGTTAATTTTAATTTTTATAATATTTGTAACTTCTTGAATCTAGTGGATCAACTTAAATCTTGATTTGGGATGTTTTCGGTGATGCACTAGAAGAGCTATTTTGTTATTATTTTTGTTATAATAATATTCGCATTATGTATGTTTGTCATTGTTCTGTCTTTGGTGTTTGCAATTTCTTTTCAATTCACTTACTATGGTTGTTCTTGGAGTTAGAGTTTTGTATTTTTACCTCTGTGTGTGATAATGTTGAATACTGTTGCATCTAATAGGAATTCTTGGAGTATCTTGATCTTTGGTCCTCTTGAAAGATTTCAGGATTATCAATTTGATCTTCCAAAGATTGTTACATTTGGAACTAATCTGAAGTTGTGCGGTGATCAAGAATCATGTTTCAAGAAAGAATGAATTTCTCAAACTGTTGGATAATTAATTAATAATGTTCCTTTAAGTTGCTGATTATGAGTCTATGACTATATTCATCCCCTTTTCTATATGTGTCTGCAACTATTTTTTTTTTTTTTTTTTAACTTTTGGGTATTGGGTCATGTCCATGCTTGTGAGATTTGAATTTTTATTGATAGAAAAAAAAGGTGGTGTTTGAATTAGTGGAAATAGTATTTGTGGTGATGGAAGTGTTGGTGGCAGTGTCAACGGTGGTGGTGGCGGAATTGGTGATGTGTTTAGGGTTTTCATTTTTTAATTATAAATGATATTTTGGTCATTTTATTTGTTTCGGTCTCTACACAACTCAATTTTGTATATTTTAATTCAAACACAATATATAAATCTAATTTAATCTCAATTTCTCAATCTCAATCTCTTAGTATCAATCTCCGTCTCAGTCATGTTGCCAAACGCACCCTAAGTGAGCATACTTAACGATATCAATTAGCAATATGAAATGAAAAGTATGTATAGCATATTATTATTGTAATGGGTCAATTATTATGATGCTCGTGCTCGCAAATAAATCTTTTTGGGATGATGAACCTTATCTCTCACTGTGACACTCAGGTCCACTTTTCCAAATACCTGTAATAGGAATTTTATTCTATCGGATTTACTTAATATGTATCTTAATATAAAAGCAATTACAATATTAAAATTCAAATTATGTCTAAAGAGAAATTTTATTAATTATATTTTTTGTTTAATCTTCCTATATTATATATATTGTTTTCATAAACAAAAGTAGATTGTTGGAATTTTCTCTGTCGCGGTTTCTAATTCTATATTTCTATCAGTCAAATGAGTTATCATCATCATCATCAATGAAATTATTTTTTATTGTTGGTCTTGGTCATCAAATTATAAAAATATATTTTTGTTTGGTCGGCAATCATCAAATTTTCAAAAAGTTGTAAATTTTTCACAAAATAAAGTGGACAATGGCCTTGGCCCATTCAACCAAAAAGGGATTGGGTGCTAACCGCACAGGTGAAAAATGCATTAAAGAGC
>JASCZI010090640.1:225746-239537 GCA_036250425.1 Stylosanthes scabra | reverse complement strand
AACCAAGCGATTATTAAAGGAGCCATCAACCGAAGCCAATAACCAAGAACACAAACTGAAATCAATTAGCATATATTCAGTATAAGTTGGAGAGATAGTACCAGAAACCTTTGCTTCAACAGTAAAAAACTGAGGAGAGGTTTTATCAGGAAGAATGTGATCATATAACTTCTGACCTCTGATTGTGAATAAAGCTTGTCTTCTCCAAGTTAGATGATTCTTTTCATTCAGTTTCTCTTGAAGAGGATTGAGGAGAGTTTTGGAGTTTGCAGGAAGTGTGGTGACCAAAGCCATAGAGAAAGGATCTTAAGCTGCTTTTGATACCATATGAGAAAATGTATAAAACCAAAATGAGGAAGAAAGAAAAGTAACAAGAACTGTACAAAGAGTGAAAGATAGATTTGATATGAAATTCATCAACTATTATTATTGGAAAGTATTATTCTCTCTTGAGAAATATACAATGATATATATACAACTATAATCACGATAAAGAGTGTAAGAATCATCAAGAAAAGACCATCTAACTGAATTAGTTGAGTTATTGTTATAATAGATTTTTGTTATTTTCCTATTACTCTTATAACTGAAATGTTCCGTTTTGTAATTTTAGCTTGAAATCATTATTAATATATTTTGTTAGTTATTTTAAAAAAAATAAATACTCACTATGCAACAATCAAATAAATGACAATTTCTTTAGAATTTAGAAACTTTTCTTTCTTAAATCTTTAATGTTATCACTCGACAACTCCCAACCACCATTTTCTCTTTCTCTGTACTAATTGCTTTCAGCTCATCAAGCACCTTGAAACCGATACTTATATAGAAAAAGTCAATTAGTACATTTAATGAAAAAATGTAATAAATGTTCAATTTGGGCAACAAAATAATATGCACACTTTTTCACGAACAAAGAGATAATTAAACTTTCCAATAACCAGCTGGTGGTATAGTAAAATAATAATTCTATTCATCATGCACACTTTATGAAAAAAAAAGAAAACTATATCATCATGAAAATAAAACCTTATAATAACAAATTAAATCCCTCCCATTTTAGACACCCTCCCAAAAAAAAGAGGAGGCAATTTCATCAATTTGAATTTATTGTTGCCACCTTAGGCACGTGAACAGGGAACTCATGAATCTCATCCATCCAAGGATTCTTCTCCTTAGCAGGATCAACGGTCCTCAATGCACGCCATACCGCACTGTTACACTTGAATCCAGACCCAAACGCAATTTGCCATGTCCTGTCACCTTTCTTGATCCTCCCCTTAGCTTCGGTGTATGCCAATTCATACCACAATGAACTACTAGAAGTGTTGCCGAACCGGTAAAGCGTCATTCTAGAAGGTTCCATGTGCCAGTCAGTTAGATCAAGATTCTTCTCCAGCTCATCCAACACAGCTCTGCCGCCTGCATGGATGCAGAAATGATCGAATGCAAGCTTGAAATCCGGTATGTAAGGCTTTATCTTCATCTTCAGCACCTTCCTCGCAACCAGTGTTGCGAAGAAGAGTAGCTGCTCTGACATGGGAAGTACCAAAGGACCTAAGGTTGTGATGTTTGTTTTCAAGGCTTCGCCAGCGACGGCCATGAGATCCTTTGAGAGTGAGACACCAATGGTTTTCTTCTCGTCCTCTTCTTGGAAGACGCAACCGTAGGACTTGTCGTCGGCGCCTTTGTGTGTCCGTACGGTGTGGACTAGTTGGTACTTTGCCCTTCTTTTGTCGGAGGGTTTGTTGGAGAGGAGGATGGCGGCGCCTCCCATTCTGAAGAGACAATTTGAGACCAGCATTGAACGGTTGTTGCCGAAGTACCAATTCAGGGTGATGTTCTCCATGCTCACTACTAAGGCGTATGAGTTTGGGTGTACCTATAAATAAATATGTATCAATTTAATTATTCAGGCTCAACACTTTCCATATAAATGACACTTGAAAATAATCTAAGTGAGAATGCATATCTTGGACAGACACTGTTGTCCCTTAGAATTAAATAGGTGACTTTTTCTGTTTAACCAAATTGGCAATAAAATGGACTAGCCAATATATGGGCCAGTTGGACATGTGAACAACTGGTATGTTGTTCGAAAATTGTCATACATGATTGGTCCATTTCCCTGGCCCACAGTAAGTTCACAACTTGTTAAGAGTTCAATAATATAATATTATTTATATTATTTTTAAAAAATATAAAATTAATTAAATATTAATTATTTTTCATGTTACCCATACTTTCTAAAAAAAATTTAATTTTTACTTAACTTACTGAGTTATTGTAGTTGCATATGTATGTATATTACCTGAAGGAGCTGCTTGGCAAGATCAATAGAAATAAGTCCAGCACTGCATCCCATACCACCAAGGTTATAACTTAGAATATTCCCCCTCAACTTGTAATGGTTCACAATCATAGCAGAAAGCGAAGGCGTTGGATTAAACAAACTGCAATTCACAACCAAAATTCCAATATCCTTAGCCTTCACGCCGGTCTTCTCAAGAAGCTGGTCAATAGCACCAAACATGACCTCCTCAGCTTCCTTCCTGGCCTCAGCCATACACGGGTTCGGAGGAACCTGCAGTATGGCCGGGGGCAAATACGTCTTTTGCCCCAAGCCAGAGCGTTCCAGAATCTTCTTTTGGAACGCCAAGTTTTCTTCGGAGAACACTCCAGTCAAATTGGAGCGCTCCATGAAGATCTCCCTGGTGCAAGTGCAATCTTTATCAGGCTTGTAGCAGGAAAAGTCCATTAGGTACACGCCCCTGGGCCTTCTCATGAAGTAGAGCGTGGCGAGGAACACCATGAGAGAAGAACAGAGAGTGACTGAGACAAGATTGAACTTGAGATTTTCCCAGAGTTGAAGAACGTCGTGGATTGAAATTGTGGATAATTGAGCTGAAGCTACGCCGAGAAGCGGTACCAGTAAGAGGTACATGGCGTTGGAGATTACGTAGTGGTAACCGAGCTTCACGTACTTCAGCTTCACTGATAGAAGAAAATTAGGAAGCTTATTATTGTAATTGTTCTTTGGTGTTGTTTCTTGCACTGAAATGGAAGCTGAACCGTTGGTTCTCTGGTTGTTATTGGGATCCGCCATGGTAAAGATCAATGAGGCAAAATATTATTATGTTCTTGAATTGAAGATTGGAATGTAGATTGTAGAGGGAAGTAGTAATAATAATGAAGACTTAAAATATGGAAAAATTAGATTGTGGTGGTTTGGAAGGAAATGTGTGTTTTCCTAAACATGTGAATGAGATTGAGAATTGGGGGATGCAAAAAAATGGAAGATGTGGGAGGGTTTTAAAGGGGTGTGTTTATGTGTGGGAGAGAAGAGAGAGAGAGAGTTGGGAGACGGAGAGGGAGATAGTGGATGCAACTACCCCAACGAACTTTTAATTGTTAACATGCTGAGGCATTGAATAAGCCAACTGGGACAATCTAGCC
Organism: Stylosanthes scabra; assembly: GCA_036250425.1. Lineage (NCBI taxonomy): Eukaryota > Viridiplantae > Streptophyta > Magnoliopsida > Fabales > Fabaceae > Stylosanthes > Stylosanthes scabra. The sequence goes on along the minus strand of JASCZI010090640.1, from coordinate 236,081 downwards.
ATCACATTTTTTTTTATTAAATTATAATTTGATTTGAGTTCGTTTTCTATTCAACTTTGACCTTCTTCTTTCTTTCTTATTGCTAGGTTTGCCACTGTACAATCCGTGTTTTTCCAAAACCTTATGTGGAAACGTGGAATGTAGTTCGCAATTAAGGATTGTATGTACGTACAGTTATTGTTTGCTTTTGTAATTTCATTTTTTTTTTCATTTTATTTTTTTTTTATTTTTTTAAAAAAGAAAATAGTAAAAATAAAAAAATTATATTTTATGTTTTTTTTATAAAATTTTAAAAAATATTAAAAGTAAAAACATAAATCAAATGCATTATTAATTTTTACTCTTAAATTGATTTTTTGTTTGGGAAATTTTATTTTGAAATAAATACAAATTAAATTTATAATAAAATTACACCGTCAAATTGAGAATAGAAATACCTGTATATTTTAGATATTTATTAAAAAAATTTAAAAAATAAATCGTTAAGCCTTTAATAGATTAAAAATGTTTATTTCACAATAATTAATCTTTTAAAATGTTAACAAATAAATTAGCTGGTCAGTAAAAGGTAAAAAGTAGTAAATATAAATTTTGTGTATTTGGAAGCAAGAAATAGAAGAAGGCGACAATCACATGCATGCATGTTAGATCGGTAAACACTCCACCCGTTTGAGTCAAAATCACACGTTGGTGATTGGTGAACTACAAAATTTAAATGATGATTATCTTCTTTCCCATTTCTGCTTATTATTATTATTATTTTCTTTTTCTTTTTACTTTTTAGAAACGAAAGGCCCCCATCCTGCTACATTCCTACATACTAATAATAAAGTAACCATGCATGAACAAATTATGCATTTCTACCTTCTATCTTATTATTCATTAATTTCTTGGTAATTCTCGCCCTCCTAATTAATTAATCAACTATATATCGTGCTTTGAGTTTTCTTTTATTGCGTTTTTTCCTCCTTTAACTTGGAGAACATATATATGATATACCTTTTCTACAAATTATGAAAGCTAAGTTCCCCACAAAATTAAAAGTTCTACGTCTGGTTATAATAATCCAATCATGCTAGATAATCAATAAAATTTCAATCAACATCAGTCAACAATTTAAATTGGATGTTTTATTTTTTTTTATGTTTCAGATGTTCTGTTTTTAAGTTTCGGATATTCTGTTTCTTCTAAAAAAATATAAAGTTGACTGAAGTTGCTTTTGGTTTCGAATGTTCTATAACTTCCATTGTGGATGTTCTATAAATAATAATTTTGGATGTTCTATTTTTTATTGGCTGATTTATTAATTAAAAAAATTATTAATTACTTATACTTTTCCATAATAATCATATTGAAATGAATAGATGTCGCATTTGATTCAATTTTTTTTCTATACGGAAAGAAAATTAAGTAGTCTCATTATATATTTAGAAAAATGTTAAATAATTATTAATTTAATTTATTTTAATCATCAATTATCAACACCTTTTATTAGTAATTTATATTATATTTTAATCAATATTACGTACTTTTAATGTTGATGGTTAAATAATTATAAAAAAAAAATTCTGATAATCATGTAGTATTCATCAATCACATATATATATTCAACTACATTCAACTATAAACGATTGATGGCTTAATAGTTAAGCTTACTACTCGATAGTTGAAACGTGCAAGGTTATCTAAATTTGATTATTGCAAAATTAATCTTAAGCTGAGAAGTTGTAAAATTTAAGTATTTAAAGAAACAGCTTTGAGCTAGATATATTAAGTATATATAATAAGTAGCACAATTAATTTATATATACAAGAATTGAATAGCTATCTACTTTTACTATTTTCCTTTAGGTCCATTAACTATCATCATTGAATATCCCCTGCTTCATTGATCTAGATGTTGCCTTCTGCCCTAAACCATCGGCTTGTTGGCCACCGTGGGGAGCAAAACCATTGAGGAGAGACTTTAAGGAGGAACTAAGTGAAGGAACACAAGATGTGAAGACACACATCCAATTCAAAACTTTAAGGTGTCAAGTTAGTGGGTCTCTCATCTTATAAACTCCTTACTTCTCCTTACTATCAAAGATGTGGGACTAACTCCTCACACTTGAACCACAACAATCTCCCCCTCAAGTGTGAGTCTCCACATCGAGCACAACTCCCCTAGCTCCTTCACCACATTTCGAGTATTTGTCCATCACACCGCCGCACAAACCGCGGGACTCGCTGCTCGAACTACCTTGTCGAGAAGACTTTCGATGCTTCTCATAAATACTCCTTAAAACCAGGCCGATCAACCATCGGCTCTGATACCACTTGTTGGGCTACCGTGGGGAGCAAAACCGTCAGGGAGATACTTTAAGGAGGAACCAAGTGAGAGAACATAAGATGAGAAGACATTACATCCAATTCAAAACCTTAAAAAGACTTGGTGACTATAAACAGCAAACATATTATTTCCATTTATTAACTATATATAAATAAAAGACTTGGTGTTGTGGTGGGTATCTTTCAAATTAAAAAGGTGAATTTATTATAGCTAGGGCCAATAACAATTATCTAGCTCGTCCATAATGAATTGTAGCTCATAGGTATTACTCCTTTTTTTATGTGTATTAGAAAGAAAAAAAAAACCTCATGTACTTTAATATGTCAAAGCCAAAAAATTTTGGTGGCCTTAGCTTATTATTAATAATGATGTTTCCTTGTTTAATTCTAATTCTTTGAATATATAATAGCTAGTAAGCTTTTATAGTCTTCTAGAATATTCTCTTAATTAAAATGCTTTCTTCTTTCGGTAAGATATTGTAAATTATAATTTCTTATAAATTATTATAATCAAGCCAAACAAATCATTAAAAGTCTTCATAATTATGCTTTAATTTCATCTCTAGTTTATTTTTTCTCTACCGTTTTAAATAGAATAATACATATAATACAAGTGTTAATTTTTTTTATGGAAGAATAGATTTTTATTTTATTATAATTTATAAATCTTAATAAGTCAACAAGGTTTGACCTGTGTCTGCATACCTCTCTAAGTTGGATATTCAAATAATCAAATCTCTTTTTATTATTTTTTAAACTAGCTAGCCAACAAATGAAGTTTAAAATTTAAGCGATTGTCTTTTCTATATATATATATATATATATATATATATATAAAGCTAATTATGAAAAAGGATAAAAATAAATTAATAAATTTGGTATGTATATATGCCATTGAGGCATTGACTTTCCCTGTGGGTGTGGCTTGGAATGAATGATGAATATATATATACTCTCTCTTATATAAATAAATTGTTGCCCACAGCTCTAAGAAAACAGTTGTTAGCTAACCTAGCAAATAGCAATAGCTACATTTCATATTGTATCATTTATTAAGGAAGATGTGAAATTATATATAAGTTCATACTTCTTCATACTGCCGAATTTTTTATTATCATCAATTATTATTTATTATTATTATTTAATGTGATATTATGATACACATACATCAGAAATGAATATATGATGTAAGGCGTTATATCAGCACACATTCAATTCTCTCAAGTAGAAAAAATATCAATAAATTCCAATATATATAACAAATAATAATTAAATTAAAACCTCATGAGAAATTAAATTCTTTAAAGCTCCGACCCACCTATTTTCCATGCTACTCCCATTCACCCCAAAACCAATTAGGGAATTAGTTAATGATATTAAAAGGAGTAAATTTTCAAAATGTGAATATTAATTTGAATTGAAAATAATAATAAAAAAGCTCTAGTAAATATAAATTGACTTAAAAATAATTAACGTAAGAACACTTGGCCCTTAGTTAAATGTTTGCATTAAATAAATAAATAACGTAATGCATGATAAGATAAACGTAATTGGGTGATGAATAGTGACTCATTAGTCATAGAGCCTCAAAGGATTAATATATAGTGACACTGTGAGGTCTAACTCATTTGACCTAAAAACAAGTTATCATTTCCAAATTTTGTATGCATAAATTATATTATTAATTTATTATTATATGGAATGCGTGTCCAAGTTTGATGTGTTTTCTTTTGTTTGGGGGCACATTGATGCCAACAAACCCATAACTATTTTCCTTCTCTCTTCAATGCTCTCTATCTTCCCACCAAACACCCACCAATTTAAACCGTACGCTTCTTTTAATTTTTCATTCATTAGTCATTTAGTCATTACCAATGTGCCATCTTGCATTGCACCGTGTGAACCATAATTCACAAATTCTTTGGGCAAACCCTTTAACCATTTTTTAAAATTTATTTTATACTTAAAGGTTGCAGTGCAAGTAAAGATGCAATTTGGGCATAAGATTATTCGGTGAATCTATTGGGGGATATAGTTAGAAAGTGTTAGCGGAGAAAATATGCTTCACACGAAACAACCTACCATACCATTCCCATAATGTCTATAAATTCAATTTAATAATAATAATAAATAGAATTAATTTACATATAGCAATATACACTTTTATTCGCATTTTGTTTTTATTTATTTTTATTTTTTATTGAAGTACATTATTTATGTGATATACGTAATTATTTTATACTATCATCATATGTTGAATTTATATATTTTGTGAATTTTTGTACACTAATATTCACATATTCTATATTATAAATGAGATATATAGATGTGTACAATCATATAACATTATTGTAATAAATATAAGCATGCTACTTTGTGCCATGTTGTTTGGTGTGGATTGACATTTTCCAAACAATGTCAACCTTGGTACTATACTACATAGATTTTTTTAATTTTTTTTTATATGAAAGGGAGTGCATGCACCCCATTTCTTGTTCTCACTTCCCTTTAATTTGATTATGCATGGTCCATCACTTTTACTATAAGTTTGGATCATCAAATGTTGAAATTATTAAAGAAGCATCGATCCTATATATTCATGTGCAATAATAATTCATTTTGTTTATTCCATGTAAGCATAATTAGAATTAGTAGCTTAATTTTTCTTTTACATACATGTGCTTGTATTTAACATCCTATTATTGCGATATTATTATGTATTTATTTTATAATTGGTCATTATTTAAGTTATTAGATACATACACAATAAATGGAATAGTTAGAGAATAAATTGATTTAATTTGTAATCCAATTTTTGTTGGGAAAAGTTAAAAAATAAAAATTGAATATTCTTCTAAACCACATGGATTTGCTCTATAACTAATTTCAATTCCTCTCTTTTTTTTTTTTTATAGGATTTCAATAATAATTAAAAAAAAAAAACACTCTTTCTCCATTCTCCATTATATGTATATGTAAAAGTTTTTCTTTAGTTACAAACTAGATTTGCAAGAGTTCGTTCCTTACAAATTCTCACTATTGCTCCCCTTTTTCATGTTAAGATATTATACGTCATCAGTTTCCAACTATTTCTGTATGATTTAGATGGTATATGAAAGCAACATGAATATCAGTTACAATCGACCGTCTTATTCATGCATTCTTTCTTTTCACGGGTCATGTATAACAAATAAAATACTTATTAAGTTATTATAGCATGATAATAAGATAAATACAAGAGCATTACAAATATTTTTCGGAACAATAATATATGTCATTCTCTTTTGGCGGTACATGTATAATAGTGACTATTTTATTCTAAAAAATATGAATAAACATTTAATTCGATCTCTGATTTTTTACAATTTGGACATGATACACTCTAATAATTATAAAATTCTAAATCAACCATGAAAAAATAAAAACTTGTCAGATTAATTCTTATAGCAAGTTATTAAAAAATAATCATAATAATGTGTCAGTTTATGTGTGATATGTGACATATCGACACAAATATGTATACATCCAATAGTGAATTGTACAGTACTTGAACCGTGTAGAAAATTGAGTATAATTGACCTTGAATAAAAGTAGGGGACACAATTTATAGTGTACTTCTTACTACTAACCACCTATTTGTTTTGTTGACTTTTTCCAATAAGGTGTTTAATGTTGTTTAGTTGATTTAGATTGACTCCGTTGCCATTCCATAATCATAATTCATATGATCACAACTGGTTTTGGGAAGGATACAGACACCAAGAGACATTTATTATGAAGAATGAGTTCCAACTTCCAAAGTACCCCAAATACTACTACTATGTACAAATTGAATGGTACACTTGCTTTTAAATTTAAACTTTCCCTATTGTAATTAAGATATGGGGTTTGCTATCTAGTCAGAATGAACTTGGTTTTTGACTTGGCAAAAACCCTAGATTTGACTGAGTCAAAATGAGTGTATGTATATTAAGATCTAATATAATTGTTAACAAATATTTTAAGCATATTTTCTAAAGATATCATCAATTTAAAAAAATTGAATTTCAATAATACAATGAATCACTGATAATGGATTAAACTAATGAAAACTATTTTATTTACTTAATCAATATTCTTAAGATATTCAATTTTTTAGTTAATTCCTCCGGTTCAATATAAGCTATTATTTTCTTGTAAGAGCTGGAAAGAAGGAAAAACTTTCTTCAAAGTTTGGATTGGAGAGTTAGATTTTAGGGAATAGATACCTATACACATATTTTGGTCGTTAATCAGATTTAATTAAATTATTTATTTTTATATTAGATAGAATATTATTTTGATGTTAACTAATATAAAAAATAATATTAAAATAAATTTTTATTTAACATTAAAATAATCTTTTTACGTAGCATAGAATAAATAATTTTATTAAATTTAATTAGTTAATAATGTTTTTACTATTACTATTATTATTAGTATTATTTAGGGTTATAAGAGCATCTTATGATACGTTCTTGATGCATGTTAGCAAAATATGAAGCAGCCTCCGATGGGAATCATGCAAGTTGATGATGATGTCGATGCTGTTGTTGCTGACTTGATTGACAAGACCACCTTAAACTTCTCCGAAAAGTAACCATTATTAGTAGTCAACTATATATATACATATGATCGTCCCCATGTTTTTACCTGCTCCGAATCATCTATGCTTGAGTAATAACAAAGAAAATATGTATATGATGATGACTTCTTAATTGCTTAATTAATCTTCTAGCCAGCAGCCTCTACTAATATCATCGAACTATTTAACTATAATGGTTTAATTTTGATGTAATAATGATATATACACGATTCTATAATATATTCATTTTTTTTAATTATTATTCACAAGGTCAATGATAAAAAAAATTAATTTTATAACATGGAGTTACATAATGAAATATACGTGTAAAATAATTTTACACTAATTAAATTCTAATTATAATATGAGTTAACCGAAATATTATTATAAAATGTGAGTCAACATGATATTGATACATAAATAAAATAAAGAGAAAGTTTAGGGAGCCTATAATTTGTTAGTCAATAAGTGATCAATAGATTTTTTCTTTTTTTTCCCTCTTCTTTTACCACATATTATTTTTCTAATTACACTCATTGGCTCCCTATTAATCCCTGTTTCGTAACATTACTCTAAAACAAAAGGGGAAGTTACATTTTCTTTTATTTGACCAAGTCTATGAAGTTCATTAAATGTTCAACAAATAAAACGCTACAAGTTGCATTGCATGTATGTTATATGTAGATACACCTCCATTTTGGGTCCTATGAGTTATTAGAACATAAGGGCCTTTAATTAATTTCTTGATTTGATGTATAGCTTGCGTATATAGTTTACAACATGCATGCTAGCTGTCTCTGCTGACAATATTGAATTTTGGGGGGCCATACACCAAAGTGATTCTCATTATATATGGATTAAAGAGAAGTTTATAATAGATGAGATTTATAGTGGACCATGTAAAATATTTTTAAATGAGTGATTAAAATTTTTTAATATTTTATTTTTAATTATAAAATCACAATCATTTTTAATCACTCATTTGAGAATATTCTACTTGATCCATCATGAACCAACTTCACTTTACACAAAGCCATGAATTAATATGGTTTAGTGTTTTTTGTTTTATATGATGATTGGGATTTGTTACAATCTCATCTAACTTTCTATGCTGCAATTCATTTTAGTCTCTTGGTCTTGTAGCAATTACAGTACTCTTCTCTCAATTAGGGTCTTGTTTGACTTCATCACTTCAAAAACTATTTTTTCCAAAAATAATATTGCTTCTCATGAACCCAAGAATAGGATAAGGTAGTAAATATTTCTCTTGTATTATGAAATTTGGAATTTAAATATTGAAAATATCTACCTTTTTCATTGGACTTCTGTTAAATTGGGTAATCTACGTTAATAAAAATTTCATTAACAGGAATTGAGCATACAGCAACAACAAAGTCCACGTTAAGTGGGATCGGCTATATGGATCATACGACGTTATTAAAATTTATCGTATATCATATTTATAGAAACTGTTATCTTGTTTGATCACCTTATAGATTGTCTTTTTAAATTTTTTCTGTCTTTCACCTCTTGTAGTCTTGTTTACCTTTCATTTCATTCACCATTCTTGGGTTTTCTTCTAACAGGAATTGAGCATAGTCAAGACAAAAACAATTGCTTTTTATTAAAGAAATATGTGTAAGAATTACTTCTGGGCAAACAATTTTTGTTTTTACTTTATGTTCATGTATTACTAGAAAGAGTTTCACATGCATTTGTACTAAACCAAGCAGAGACACTAATGCTACAGACTAGATACTGTTGGGCTGTTGCCCTTTTTGGTAATCTATAATAAATAAATCAATAATGGAAAATGTTCCAGCTCACTGCCTTGATTTTAAACTCTAAACCGCTAAACTCTAACGCGTGTGAACTGTAAATGTATTCCCACGTCCCACCTATTCATTACTCAAACAACAATGGCAAAGAAAGAAACAAAAAAGAAAGCCTTCGACTACTTCTATTGCTACCTATGCTTCTAGTAACTATAGGGTTGGCTTGGCTAAGTTAATAAGGCATGGATGGTCCATTGCTAATTACTCTTTACTCATATCTATGGACTATGGTAATGATACTTATTACTATTGTCCCATTCATCAACATTATTTTTTCAACCATATGTGAGGAAAGATGCTAATAAGTAATACCACATTTAATGACTTACAATTTAGCAGATAAGAAGAAAAAAAATACACATACTATGGACAGAAACTTTACACAGATTAGTTGGCCTTTTTGGCCACTGCCAAGATTACAAGAAAAAAAGGGAAAAGGAAAAGTTTGAACTTTGAAAGTGTGAAATGAAGTTCTTTATCTGTTCCAACGTTTTCCCTCGAAAACACCAACTGACAAACGGTTTTCACTCGGGAACACCGGAGACTGCAGAGGACGATGATCTCGAATATCGTTCGAGCAAGGATAGTACCTTAGCAGCTTTCCTCCTAAGGTGGCCATCTCCATAGATATTCATTTCGGTGATACTAATTAGCCTCAGCCTGGCTGTTATTCCATAATTCTCCACCATTTCCTTTGACACAAAGACCTTTTCCAATAGTCCTAGAGCTTCAGCTTTGAGAGAATCAGAACCCCAATTCAGAATCTCCAACAAGGGTGTTATTGCATTGTTCTTATGCAAGACTATGGCTCCTCTCTGAGGAAAATCCTCCAAAACCAATGTGGAAAGTGTTTGAATTGCTTCATAAGCTGTAGCATGAACCTCACCATGCAGTAATTTGATCAATCCAGGTAAAGCATTTGCTTCAATTAGGCAAAATGTGGTGGCAACACTGCATATGCTTCCATGTGCCGAGCATAAGGGAACTCGCGAAGACTTGAAAAACCAGCAGCTGGGAGATTTAGAAACAAATGTGAGCTTTGGAGTGCTCATTGAAAGATCAGCAATGAATGCAGCTGCTCTTGCCTTTGCTGTGACAGAACCAGTGTTGAGAAAGTTGACAAGTAGAGGGTATATCCCTCGTTTAACAAGATCGCGCTGCGAATCGATGTTTGTAGGATCAGTGAATCTAAAGAGTGCACTCAGAGCATTTTCCTTAGCTTCCATTGTACCTGTTTTCAATATGCTTATTATAGCATCAAGTCCACCTAATTCAATCAACTTCATAGTGAGTTCTCTTTCTGATTTAGGCAAGTTTGCGAGTAATCCGGCCGCAGCCATCCTCACATTGTCATTCTCATCATCCTCAAGAAACCCAATCAAGGCTTCAAGCCTTCTAGGCCTGAAGAGATACTCAACTACTCCATCCGGCTCGTGCTGGGAGAAAAGAAAGAGCAAGTTTATTGCAGTTTCTCGGATTTCTGAGTCAGAGTCATCAAGAAGTGGAAGAATTAGAGACACACCATTGGCTGCAAGAATTGCCTTCTTAATTAAACCAGTCTCAAAC
>JASCZI010090640.1:191264-225690 GCA_036250425.1 Stylosanthes scabra | reverse complement strand
TGGAACTCTGCTGCAGTGCTAGCAAATTGGTGATGATGGAGTCTAACTCAAGTTGATTCCCTTCTCTGTCCACAAACAAGTCTATTCCATCTTCATCAGAGGAAAGATTCTCCAGGATTTCACAACATTTGATAGTAACGAATTTCCTCATCCGAGTTGAGAATGTTAGATCAAGAATCAAAGGAATGCCTCCGGATTCTGCGATTATTCTCTTGTTTGGATGACATGCTGCTAGTTTTACTAGTGCTGATAATGACAAGTCCTTTGATTCAATGTTTCCAGATAGCATTTCTAGCAGAGGAGTTATAACACCTTCCTCACCAAGTTCTTTCAACTCTAAAAGGTTTAACTCCAAGTTTACTATGCATTTCGCCATTGCTATTCTCGAATCTGGTTCTGTTAAGACAAACAAGCACAAGTATATTTGACACAAACTATCATCATTGAAAATTACATGTATGCGTGTGTATAGTTACATTCATGTTACCTTGAATCATGCGATCGACGAGAGGTTTATACCAGCCAAATCTAGCAGCAGTGGTAATACTGTCCTCATTTATCCTGAAAAGTTCCGTCAAAATCTTTTCTGCTGCCTCTGCTGAATCATTGTCTGATCCCTTTAGAAGGGCAACAAGGAAAGGAATTGCATTCTGATTCTCAGAGAGATTTTTGCAAAAGCATTCGTTCCAACCGGATCGCGCTTGAAGCAATTCGTACAGGAGATCAATTGCTGCCTTTGAAATGCTGGAATCACTCCCTAAGCAGCAAATAATCTGATCCCATCCATGAGATTCAGCCACCTTGTCCTATAAAATTTTCTTTCAATTAGTCTTGATGATTATGCATAAGATGTAAGAATAGAATGAACAGAAATGTAACATGAAAGTAGCATACAGTTTATGTTTATCCATAATGATTTACCTTGTTTATTGCATGTCCCTCTACAATATCCTTCAGAGTAATCAGAATCCTCAACTTGGCTTCTTTGTAATTAGAGTTCCCAAGGATATAGATAACAACATCAGTTACCCCTCCAATAGAAAGCCAATCCTTGTTAATGGAATTTTCTCTCATAAGAGCCTGCATTAGGCTCAAAGACTCATGCACTTCATAATTTGTGATCAGGTTTTCCCTGATAGACCTTATAGCAAGACAATAATTGAGTTCTCTCCATTCTTCTATGGATTGTCTTAGTGGAGTGTTAGACCTCAAGGTAGTATCTTCAAGAACCTCGTATGTTTCTGGATCTGTTCGGTTCCCATTGTGAAACCAATCTTCAATGGCAGATCTCTCACATGTAGTACCAGTACAAAGACTAACAGGATCAACCATAACCGCTCCGGTTATCGAGCAAAGGAAAGGATTGAATGGTGAGATATATGTTTCCCTTGAATCATATCTTTCTATAGCTTGAACTCTTTCAAAGTATTGTTTCTTCACTCCTTCATAGTCCCTTGCTGCATCAGCTCTAGAGAGTAACTCAATGATCTGCTCCAAGAATATGTACTCGGCTCGCTCTTTCCGGTTTGCAGCTTCCTCTTTCTCCTTCCTAATGCTGGCCAATTCTTTGCCTATCTCTGAAGGCTCCACTGGAACTCCAACAGCTCTTGCTATTTCCTCAAGCATGTCATTCGCGAAAGCCTGATCAAGTTTCTGTTCTCTAAGTGCATAATCCAACTTCTCAACAATCTGAAGCTGAGATTGTGAAGCCTCAAACTCCACTCTCTGCATCTCATTCTGCAGCCTATCAACCTGGTCAGAGATTCTTGTTAGGACTTCAGTATTCGCAAGCGAAAGCGCAGCCAAAGACTTGCCAATATCTCTTGTGACTTGCTCAACCTCCCCAACTATGTATCTGCACTTAACCAGAAGGTAGAATTTGCCACGGTTCCTGTACTTCTCAACCAAATTGTTAGCCCTTTTCACATCTGATTCTAGAGATTCCAAAGCAGCCCTTGCTGCTTGAGATTCATTGAGCTCTTGAAGCTGTAGTTCCTTCAGAACAGGCACAATATCTAAGAGGTGTTTTGAGAGGATTTTGAAACTTTCTTTTCCTATAAGAACATCTGCTGCTGCGCTAGCCGTTCTCAAGACCTGGTTGGTTAGCACTGCAAAAATTGTTCCTATTGGTATGATTTCAAGTCCTACCATATTGAAATTTCTAAACTCAGATCATGCAAACCGAGAAAAATCGAATCTAGTCTTCCCTGCAATGGAATTTCTCTTAGTCAATCATCTTATTCAAAATAGAAAGAAAGAAATGGAAAATCTGCATATCTCATTCATTCTACTTCAACCATCTTTAACAGAGGCAGAAAAAGACTACAATACCTTGAATATGTGCAAATGACTCAGGGGACATTGAATTGAAAATCAAAACAAGTGATTTTAGACAAACTTCAAAGGTAAAAGAAGAAGAAATCCAAAGAATTGCAGGAAGAAACAGAATTCATAATTAGCAGTGATTACTAAGCCATACCCATATATGGGTTTTATATATAGAACGGTAAGCAAAAGCAAGTCATCATAATAATAATAGTCTCATACATAATGGTCTCTCTAATTCAATTCAAAGTCATGCAACCATGCACAACACGCACAACAATAACAGTGTCATTCAATTTCAAAGAAGAAGAAGAAGAGTGTGGTAGAGTTACCTTACATACATCAAGGAAGCTGCAAAGTGGGTGCATGTGTGGGGACTCTGGAGAGAAGAGAACTCAGAGAGAATAATAATGAATTGACTGTTGTTTGGAGAGAAGACTTGAATTAGTCAATGATGTTTTTTTTTTTCTTTTTCTTTTTCTTTTTTAATTTCTACAGAAAATGCAACGAAAGTTGCAAGTGCCACAAAAGTCTTTGTCTCAAAACACTAATCATTACACGGATTTTACTTAAATGCAACAACCCACATATACATTTTCTTTTCCTCGAAAATTGGTTACTCGTTATTTGTTTTAGTAACCAAAATATTTAAATATAACAAAACTTGACTATTGTTGCGCTCTCGAGTGTACTTGGTAGCATCTAAAATATGATCTTCATCATAAACTTGGAAATATAACATTGTTACTTGTCAAAAAAAAATATAACATTGTTAGCATGCATAAAAATTAAAAAAGACTAAAGAAAACTTTTTTTTTTTTTTATCATGAAATACAATTTTTTTATTACTAGGATGCACTCTCTTTTTGGACATAGATACTTCACATCTTTGACCTCATTAGAAGCGAACAATGGATATAGCCTAGGCCCACTGATAACCCAACGTTTTTTTGGTATTGCACTAATAACCCAAGTTAACTAGATAATCTTTAACAAATTCAACTTAAGCCCAAAATATTTTTTAGGGCCCATTACTATTTTATACTTATAATTTGGGCTTAAAAACAATTGAGGCAACTTCAACACACAAAAAGGGTAAGAAATAAGAATTTCAATTCAGACCAAAACCCGGACCAAAAACAATTTTTTTAGACCAAAAAACAAAGTTCAGACCCCAAAAAAGAAAACCAAGAATAGAAGAAGTTGGTTTTGTGGGAGGAGTTACCGGCGGAGCTTCAGCATGTAACCTTCAATTCGTTCCGGTGAGTGCGGACATCGATAACGACAAGAACTCTTCCAGAGACGAGCATCATCATCATCTCTCTACCGCCGTTGGAAGCGCCGCCATCAAGCTCAGCCTTCGAGAGCAGCGCAATCTTCGCCAGACAAGAACTCCTCCAGAGACGAGCTTCAACGCGGCAGCCATGGAGATCGTCAATCGTCATCTGCTGTGTCTTCTCAAAACGAGTTTCTAATTAATGATTGGGTATGGGTTTCGGTTCGGGGCGGGTTGGACGGTTTGGGTAGGATTTTTTTGGCATAAGCCCAGGACTGAAAAACAAAATAAAAAGCAATACCAGATTTTCAAACTTACGAGCGATTTACCAAAATTTATGGTGATAATAAAAAGGGCATCTTACTGGAATAAAACAACATGAAACCAATATTATCATATTACTCATAATCTCATAAAATAAATATATTATGTAATGTATATTTAGTTGATACATATATAGCAAAAAAAAATTATTTATCATTTTATGAATCATTGCAATATACTTATTAGTTAAATAAAAATTTACATAATTTTTGTCATATACCTATTAGTTAAATAAGACTGAAATCGTGACAGAGTGTTAAGGATTCAGACCAAGTGATATAAAAAAATTGCAGAATCCATAGCACCTTGCCACGGATCTATGAAAACATATATAATAGGATGTCACGGATTTTATAGAATTACACAAGAGTAATTTGATATTTTTTTTAATTTGGAGTAATGTGGTAATATTGAAATTTATTTTGTTTATTATAGAAAATTGCCCTAATAAAAATATCTTTCTTACCAAAAAAACAAAAAAAATCTTTAGAGCTTGAAAATATTCAAGCTTTCAGATAAATTTGGAGGTTGACCTAAACAAAATATCTTTGATTTTCTTTTTAAAGAGTAGGGAAACGACAATAGTCTGATTCAGATTTTTTTATTTTTCAAACAGAAACGTTCAAGACAAAACGTAGTGACAATTGCAGATTATATTCAAAGAATATCTTTAAATAATAATAATTAAAAAGAAAGGTTGCATCTACAAAATAATAAAATGCCATTACTTTATCACAATTGGTATGCTAAATTTTTTTGTTGTACTATTCAACTCTTTATTGAAAAAGAATTTTGAAACTAGTGTAACAACTAATTTTTAAAATATAAATAAGAGTTTGATTTTGATATAGCGATAATTATATAGTAATTTAATTATATCTAAATTTTTATGATTATTCATGAATTCACTATTATATATTTTGATAAACAAGAGTTTGATTTTGGTGATTATCATAAATATATTTTTCACTCGTAATGTATTAACATTAATCTATATAAAATAAAATAAAAATTCTTGCTAGAAACTGCTGCTAATCCAAGATGTTTTTTTACTAGAAACTGCTGCTAATCCAAGATGTCTCAATGGTTTAATCTAACCCAAATTATGTGTATGAACTTCGGGAAAAATACTATTAATTCAATAGGATAAATTAAAGATTTTTTGCAAGTCCCAAAAAAAAAATTAAAGAATAGATTTTTTGGTGTCTAAATATTACATGAGTAATAATATCTAGGGTTTATGGGAGTATCGATTAAAGAAGTCTATGAGAGCATCAAGTAAAGAACAGTACCTTTGATTGAACCAACTATTTCGTATTCTACAATGAATTGATGATCTTGTGATCTTTGTCTACATGTTCATAATTAGATTATGTTATTCCAATTATGACAAGGACACAATATCAAATACTCTCATTCTAGTGGAACCAGCTCATATAATTGCAACCTCTTTAGTGGTCCGTCTTTATTTCAACATCAAATCAAATCATTCCAAGCAACTAGAAACTGCGTACACTTCACATCGCAATATTATAAATAAAGAAATCTAGCATTAGCATTGAAATTAAAGAGACCTAGCTACTTTAACTCTTTTATTAATCAAGACAAGATATTTTTACCCTACATGTATATATATATATATATAGTAGTTGCCTGTAAAGTCACAACTTCCAATCATAAAAACACATTTCACCTTGTTAATATTTATTATGTATTATATATAATTAAAATTGAATTTTTTTGTTTTTTAATGATGAGGTTGACATGGTCTTTTTATTATTGTGTTGTTCGATTTATTTATAACCAAATTAATTATATCATATATATATAAATTTTTTTTTTGGTGTCTATGTTTATTTTATTTTACTTATTCGGCAGTAGTGACACATGATGCTATATTAATAATTAATTCACAGTGATAATGTATTCCAATTCAATTATATATAGAGTCCATAATTACATGGTTGAGAAGAAGATTAATTATATTGATCTTGACAAGAAAAAGAAAATGACTTTGAAGAGATGTTACATGTACAAAAAAAAAATTAACTAAGTTTAATGTAATTAAATTGATCTATCTTCTATAAAAATTACCTAAGTTTTATTGTTTAATTAGTTTGATTAGACTTGGCTAATAAAAAGATTTACACCTTCAATATTGCTTAAATAAAAGTCTTGAAAAAATGGAATTCTAATATAAATATTTTAATTTAATTTTAAAATATGTATCGATAACGACGAATTATTATTTCTTAAGACAAGTTGAATATATAAAAACAGCTAAACTACTTTATCTTTAATCGTAAAATCTGTATAGTATTATTGCTTCGTTGCTTTGCTTAAAATATAATAAATAATCAATCATTTTTTTTTATTTATACTTTTCTTTTAACTTTTAGTTAATTGGCCATTATTGGAGAAGATGTATGAAATCAAACAATTATAGAGAGAATTGGGTTAAAATAAGGTTATAAAATTGGAGGTTCTTAGTATATATGATTTCAATATAAGTAGAATAGGATTGTTTAAGGGTTGAATTCAAGAATATGACTTTTGATCGATCGAGGGGTTTTGCGTCTTTTTTAAAGTAATTAAAAAAGAAACTATTTGGAAACGGTGACAATATCCACCAAATTAAAATACGGAGGCATATATCAAAGTCCTTATATATATATAATTATTGATCAAGTGATATTAATGAATTTTTTTTTCTTAACATATTAGGCGGGTTATAGAGTACAGATGTACATTTTATTTCATTTTTTTCTTCCTTTAAATAGAACATGTATAGACCTTATTATCGTAAACCTAAGGTGTATTAAAAAAATCATTTCTCCTAAGGTGTATTACACTAGCTAGTTCTTCACTTATAGAATATATATTATAGAAAATTTTAAACTAAGGAGTATGTAGTGCCGAATTTTAAGAGAACAGACAAAGAAAAAAAATATATAAAGCATATATATACTGCTGACATTTAATATGTCTCCATGAGTGTATATATGTATATATTAATCTACATGCAACATCGATATGAAATCATGTGTGATTTTACATACATATTTCAGTATTTCATTGATTTATATTTGACCTTATTAACACAGCCAGCAGTTTTGTTCATTTCAAAATAAATTCTGTGAGTATAACGTTATTTCTTAAATCAAAGACATATATTGTCATTATGTTAATTAATGAATACCAACGGTAGGAACGAAGGGAAATGTCTTAATCGCAAAATGTAGACTAATCATGTCTTCTTTGGCCCGATACGCCGGGAATTAGCGAATTATATTATATTATTATACGAGAAAATTTTAGTAGTCAATATTAAGGAGATAATAAAAAAATAAAATGTTAATATATTTTTTTTTATCACCCACTATTTTTTTAATTACACTTATCGATTCCCGATTAATTTTCTAAAGTTAATGTTAGTTCCGTAGCATTATTAATATTATATTAATGGCGAACTATATCTTGCTTATTTTATACAAGAAAAATGATAGTGACATTCCATTTAATTTATATACATAATCAATTGTCTAATTCACCTCAATAGTGTTTTTTATTATTAATTTCTAGCTTGTTATTTGTATCTATGGAGCCACTTAATTTGTGATATATAGTGATAGACAATATGAGTAGTCAAACTACTTTAATCAAATTAAGATTACATAATCCAATAAAGAAGAATAATTATTATTTACTATTTAGAAATAACAGGCTATTATATTCTTTTAGTAGTAATAACTAATAAGAGAGGAGAACATTATTATTATATTATTAAGGTTAAATTAATTCATAGGTCATTATAATTTTATAAAATTTTTAATTAAGTCTTTATATTTTTTTTTCAATTAGATTCATATACTATTTTAAATTTTGTAATTAGGTCCCTATCCTGATGAAAACGTTAGAATTGACGAAAACTTTCATCTCTAAATTTAAGATATCACAAGAACTAATGGCTAACTCGTTAAATATAACATCTTTTTCTATTTTAAAACGATAAAATAAACATTTTTCCTCTTCTTTAATATACTTTAAACTTCCTAAAGACATGAGATTTTAATTCACGTAATTTGAAAACATTTTCAAAGATTATTAATGAAAAATATCTTTAGGCTAGTATAAGACTTATATAAAGTGAAAGATACAAGTATGATAGAAAATTCACATTTTATAAATATTTTTTTTTAACATTTATTATTAATAGGGACTTAATTACAAATTTAAAAATGAAATATGGACTCAATTAAAAAGAAAAAAAGTATAAGGATCTAATTAAAAATTTGATAAAATTATAGAGACTAGCTAGCAGGGTAATTAAACCTATTATTAATTACTATTGTTTACTTTTCCTATATAATATTATTATTGTATTTACTGGAGAGTGACACGCTCTATATATAAATATGTAATAATTGGGGTTGTTTAATGATGCCAACTTTTTCTATGGTGCGTGTTCATTTGTGCTTAGTCATGGCGATTTAATGGACAAAAATGTTTCTTCCCAAAATGGAGAACATACATTCTTACCTTCTAATGTTAGGTTTAATGGAAGACAATAATCACACAGGAAAGTGAATAACACATATACACGTATTACTTAATTATAGTGAGTCACACACACTAGTAATGAAAACATTTGATTCTAAATAACAAAATATTGTAGTTTATTATAATAAAATTTGGTCGATATTAATGAAAGAGACACGGATGATGATTGCATTTATTTATTTATATATTATTATTGATTGATTGATATTTTGCATGTTAATAACGTATATTGGTTCTAATAAGTTGAGGTTAGGTTACATTTGGAAATCAAGTAATAAGAGTTCTTCAAGCCAACTCAATTCTTGCAACAACGAATTGAAGATCAAACCCAATCTGATTTTACATATACCTTTAATATGTTATTTTCTCTTAAAGATATTTAAATTTCTATTTGGCTATGAGTTTAAAATAAATAAGTAATATGATTTTAAAAAATATTTTCTTTTATTTGAATAATTAAGAATAAAAAAAGTTATATAAACTCTAAACCTTTTAAGTCATCATATTATAAACTTGTTATTATGTCATAAAATCTATTCTCATAACAATTTAAACCAATTAAAAAATATATAAATAATTATATTTCTAAAACTTTAATATAAATCCATTAAAACAAATTAAAACAAAATAGACTACTAATATAAGTGGATCTATCACAACAACGTTTAAGTTAAATCTCAAATTAGCCCCCGAAATTTGAATCGCAACTCAAATTAACCCTTGAATTTTTAAGTTACTCAATTTGACCCTCAAAATTTTAAACTATAAGTCACATTAGCCTCTAGACAATTTTCCGTTAATGACTTGGTAACGTGGCATGCTGATATGGACAATCAATGCCACATGTCAAAAAGAGATTGGACCACGTGGAATCGAGTGACACGTGGCAGTTAGTGACAAAAATTTTTTAAAAAATTTATGGGCCAATTTGATTTGAGTTTATTAAATTTTAGGGGTTAAAATAAGTCGCGAGTAAAATTTTGGGGGTCTTTTTTAGTCAAGAACAATGATATAATATAGTAATGACACGTGGACAAATCATGTTCTGACACGTGTCACTCGATTCCACGTGGTCCACTCTCCTTTTAACACGTGGCATTGACTGTCCACATCAGCATGCCACGTCAACACGCCGTTAACGGAAAATTGTTAAAGGGCCAACATTATTTATAATTTAAAATTTCGGGGGCTAAATTGAGTAACTTAAAAATCTAATGCACTAATTTCAATTGCAATTCAAATTTCGGAGATCAATTTGAGATATAACTCCAAAATTATTATTAAGTTCTCACGTGCCGTTTCATTATTGGGCGTTAAATAGAACCTTAAAACGGCCTTAGGTAGTGAATGTACTTGCATTATACTTAAATTTGTACAAAGAAGAAAAAAAAAATGAAAGTCAGAGAGAGACATATATTTGGCGTTATTCTATTGTATTATTTTAATTTGGGGGTCACCAGTTATCACCAAACCTTCCCCACCTTAGTGGTGATTCAACGTCCTTTAATTTGTTAGGTATATGGAAACTTTAATTTGGATTTATATAATAACAAGGTTCCTTCTATATCCCATTCGAATAAAAAGGTTCTTGTCATGAACCATGAACCATTGACCTTTCCTTGAATAATGGACTAGCCACCTTTAAAGAGGCGAGAGAGATGATATATTAATTAGTTAATAAGTACGTAGTTTGTAGCTAGTGAAAAAGGTAGTTGATTTTTCACATATATAGGTAAACAAGCACGTTAAGGATTTTAATAATTATATAACATAACATGAAAAGTCTAAAAAATATTATCATCAGTGTTAGACTTTAGGTTTAATAAATGGGTTGAATGGATATATGTTTTTGATGTATTGGAAGTTAATTTATGAAATTGAGTGATCTAATAATATATTTGAAAGTTACCATGCATGTAGTGTTAGGTTTTGACCTAATACTAACATAGGTGCGTTGCAATATAATGTTATAAGTAGGATAGATTATTGGAGTCAACGGCATAGTAGTAGAAATTAGATTTTCCAACTAAATAGAATTACAACATAATTCACCTTAGGGCTTTAGTCCAAGAATATATATATATATATGTTTGGTATTTCAATTATTGGTATATATTAAATCCAATAAATCTTATTAAAATTAGTAGAAATAAAAGAGAAATGAAAATAGGAAGGACCTTAATAGATGCATCAATATGCTTAATTGCTTATATAATGCATGATGCATTGATGCATCATCACGTAGATGAATTAATTCAGCCAATGAGGAGGATCCGTGAATGGTACGTGAACACGGCAAAATTGGCTATGTGGTCTTCAATGGCTGCTCCAATTCGGAGGCTCATTTTCTGATTGGTTATTGCGTTCAGAGAAAGTAAAAGGAAAAATAAAAATAATAATAATGATTGCCACTTAGGAGTTAACTACTACTACGGTATGCTTTTGTATATTCCAATTCAAAAAATATTAATTCCTTCAAAGTGGACGACTCAATGAACGGTAGTGAACGCACTCAGCACTCATCAGTGTCTTAATTACAATTATATTTTTCTTTGAAAGAGAAACGTGGTGGATGATATTTTTGTTTATTCATTTGCGTTGTCGACATTTGTAATTAGCATCAATCTTATTAGTTGATACATGTAAGTGCCTTTTGCTTTTTCTATGTCTTGATTTATTATTTTTCTCTTTTGTTGATTAGAGAACAAGTTGCATGCATGGAGCGAGCATGGTGTAATATCAATGGTAGCGAGTTTCAATTTTATCTTAATTCAGATCCCCGGAAAATTTGTCGCTTAGCATCAAATAGTTTTATTATAAGGGTTTTTTATCCAAATGAAATTTAAAATATATATATTATAAGATTATTCTAAACCAATATTTGTTACGAATTTTTTTATGTAAATTGTTGAAATAAAGATGCATAATTTTATGAGGTTTGATATAATCATATATCCCCTACTCTAATGATGTATATACTCTTTTATAATCAATTTAAATTGGTCTAATAATTAATTTATTAATTTATTTAAATAAGTGTTAAAAATTTAAATTTTTTGTCTTGGATTTATAGTAACTCATTTAGTTAATGATAAATTTTTAAATAAAGATCAAATTTATAATGAATTAGTCATTAATTTTTCGACCTGAATATATCCTAAAAAACCAAAAATATATACTCCTCTATTTTAATTTACATGTTGCATTTTATAAGACAAATACAAAAAGAAAGAAAAGCTTATTAAAAAAATTACACAAGCCAAATAAAGAGAGAGAATGCAAAGTGAGAAATAAATAATATGGATCATCAAATTTTCATTTTATCTTTTTTATTTTGATACATAACTCTATATACTATACACACATTGATGTAATATGTACGTGAATGCTATCCATTGTGTAATAGTTAGCTATGAAATTAGTGAGTATATCACAAGCTTGTGGTTACTATTGGACGGTTTGTAACAAACTCCATTATTTTCACTTTTCATTCCTTACAAAAAGAAAGTGCAGCGTAACCACTAGGCGTGCCATGCGCAATACTAACCCTATCCGCGGATATTCAATTCGTTCGAATTGGGTTGAATGGATTGGGTTGCCAATCTTACCCGCAGTAAAACGGGTTGAGTGCGGAATGGATTGGCTTGCGGGTATGATAAGATCAGGGTTTAGATTTAACCCTACCCGCTCAATCTGCACCCCATATATAATACATAATTTTTTTAAAAGAGTCTTAACTCTTAATCAATAAAATATCACTTCAATTTTTAGTTTTTATACCTTGAATATGTAAAAGCTTTTTCTATTTACTTACATGTATAATATAAAATTTTATAAATCCTAATTTCTAAATTAAACATCTCATAAGTCGCAACCCGCAGGTAGGGTTGGATATCTGCGGGTTGAGTGCAGATAAGGTTAAGGTTGAAAAATTCTCAACCCGCGAGTAGAATAGGGTTGAATTATAAATGAAATATCAACTCGCGGATAGGATTAGGTTGAGACTAAACCCTACCCTATCCTTCTAATTGCCAGCCCTACTAACAAGGTAAGTGACAAGTTATAGCTACTATTTTGTTTGAATAAACACTTGTAGTTGTAGCCATAAACCATACCCTCCTAAACCACGAATAAAAGTTGAACGAAGCAAAAGCTCAACAGAAAATAAAGGTCAAGAAAGGACAAGAAGGCATCCACTTGACTACTTGAGAACCAGCCAAAAGAGTTTAACTTGTTCCGAGGCCAGGAAGAGCTCACATACATGCACAAATTATATATGCCAACCATCCGCAAGGTTTTAAAAGAAAAAGAAATAACTAATTATAAAATATTGGTAACCACAAAAATATTTAGAAATTATTTAAATATTTTTTTTAAAAGCATGGTTGAAGTTAGACTGACACACTTTTTTAAATGAATATACATGTATTTTAGAGGTTGAGCTTTGATATGAAGAGGTTTTTTTTATAAAGAACGTGAAAATTACTATGTAAATATTATTTTTTATAGTATTTTTTTTATGGTAACATGCATTATCTTAGAGTTATATTAGGTATATATAACTAATTAATTATTAAATCAGTTATAAATACAGAGCACTAGAAAAAAAATCAGTTATAAATACAAAATATATGTTGACGCATTAAAAATAATTTAAATAATATATGTATGCATAAATAAATACTTAATATCTAATTTAATAATTAAATTTTGATCCACAAATAACAAAACTTATTATATGTTTTCCATGATAATTTGTTTTGAATTATGATTTATATCTTGATAAAGTCAAGAAAAACATATGCATGTATTCTGTTTAAAAAAAAATAACCATTTTTATTGGACCGTCCCCTCCCCCGTCCACTTCTTCTCGTTTTCCACTTTCCTCTCTGTGCGAATCGAAATCACCTGTGGATGGGCACGCACATGGCAACTGTTTCCATCTGTCTTCGTTTTGTTTTTGGTGAATACTTTTTAGTTTTTACCTACTACTTTTTTTTTGTTGGACACTACTTAACACAGCTAAACAAACCCCAAACCTGTCTTTACTTGACGGCCCAAACCAATCTTCCAGTTCCAGAGCCTACTTCCAACGGCTGCTACTGCTTAACTATGCTAACCGCCATTTATTAACGCCAACCAATAATCATTTTCTAATAACCAAAATATCTCTTTCATCAATTTTTAACATTTTTTCTATCTTCTCTTTACTGTAAATAAAATAAATTTTCCCGGATCCTTCCTTAATTAACTATCCCTGGCCCCTGCGTGTGATTAATACACGGCAAGAAATAATTAAAAAGCGCTTAAAAATTAAAATGAAACAAATTGAGTAAAAAAGGCATAAAAAATCACTAGTCAGTAATCAATTTGATATTTCAAGTGGAAGGCAACTTAAACTTTCTCACTTGCACTCTTAAAAAACCAAAGCCCAAAGAGAAAGCATTCCCCCTCTGTCTATATAAACCTAATTCCTCGCACACACCACTTTCTGTCCCGTGGGTGTGTTTTACCGTTTTAGCCATCACGCCAAAACAATAAATAAATAAAACACCAAACCATGGAACCGACGTTGCACGCGCAACAAACACCATCTCCGCCGCAAACTTCGCCGCGCTCCTCCACCATTATCCTCGGCAAGTACCAGCTCACGCGCCTCCTCGGCCGAGGAAGCTTCGCCAAGGTCTACCAGGCGCTAACGCTTTCCGATGGCTCCACCGTAGCCGTTAAAATCATCGATAAATCCAAGACGGTGGACGCCGCCATGGAGCCGCGCATCGTTCGCGAGATCGCCGCCATGCGCCGCCTCCATCACCACCCTAACATCCTCAAGATCCACGAGGTCATGGCTACCAAGACCAAGATCCACCTCGTTGTAGAGTTCGCGGCTGGAGGTGAGCTATTCGCCAAGATCCTCCGCCGTGGACCGCTCCCGGAGCAAGCGGCGCGGCGGTACTTCCAGCAGCTCGTCTCCGCGCTCCGATTCTGTCACCGAAACGGCGTTGCGCACCGAGACCTCAAGCCGCAGAATCTCCTCCTTGACGCATCCGGAAACCTGAAGGTCTCCGATTTCGGCCTCTCCGCGTTGCCGGAGCAGCTGAACAACGGTCTCCTACAAACCGCATGCGGAACTCCGGCTTACACCGCGCCGGAGATCCTCCGCCGCCGTGGAAACTCCGCTGGATACGACGGCGCAAAGGCGGATGCATGGTCGTGCGGCCTTGTCCTCTACAATCTCCTCGCCGGAAGCCTCCCGTTCAACGACTCGAACATTCCGGAGATGTGCCGGAAGATTTCCCGGCGAGATTACCGGTTTCCAGAGTGGATCTCGAAACCTGCGCGTTTCGTAATCTACCGGTTACTCGACCCGAACCCGGAAACCCGCATGAGCGTGGAGGCTCTCTACCAGAACTCATGGTTCAAGAAATATTTAAAACCCGAGCCCGAAGAGAGTGTGTTCGGGTCGGATCCTTCTTATGAGAGCTCTTGTAAAGGGATTAACAATAAGGGAATGAATGCGTTTGATATAATTTCTATGTCTTCCGGTTTGGACTTGAGGGGGTTATTTGAAACGACGTCGTTTGGGGATAGGAGGGAGAAGAGGTTTACGTCAAATGCTAAGGTAGAGGTGGTGGAGGCGAAGGTGAAGGAAATTGGAGGGGATTTAGGGTTTAGGGTTGAGGTTGGAAAGAATGGAGCGATTGGGTTGGGGAAAGGGAAGGTGGTGTTGGTGGTGGAGGTTCTTGAGATTGTAGAGGGTGAGTTGTTAATGGTAGATGTTAGGGTTGTTGAAGGTGGTTTGGAATTTGAGGAGCTTCACTGGAGGGACTTGAAAGATGGGTTGCAAGATGTTGTCCTTTCTTGGCATAATGAATCACCACCACTGCCACTACCACAATCACAATCACCAGTGTTGTGAATAATTGGTGGAAAGTTTCTACCAAGAATAACCATATCATGGTTCTATCGTGCTCAAGTTGCTGCAATTTTCAGATACGGACTGTGATGCTGTTCTCATCGGGTGAACTGAGTACCAAGGATTGATTAATTAGTTAATTAGTTGATTAATTAATTAATTAATTAACGACAGAATTGCAGACCTGTTGATGGAGAACGAAATGAAGGTGATAAATGACTGTGATTTGTGGTAGGTAGGTGGAAAATATAGGTAACTATAGCTTATAGGTATGTTAATTATTGTGCTTTGGTTTGGTGGCTGGTATGTACATGAGAATGAGAATCAATGGTTGGTGTCCAATGTTTCTTCTTGTGTTGGAGTCCATAGTAAAATTTATTGTACTTTTGTTAGCTAATAATGATAGTAATATCTAATTAGATCTTCTTCTTCTTCTTCTGTTGTTTCCATTTGATTTTATTTTTTAGTTAATTTCTAGTATTCTAGTTGCTACAAAAATATGAAGTATAGAGACTTAATTGCCTGTATTGAAGTGTTTGATTGTTAGCCAGAGACTTGTATGAAATTGTAGATGGTTACGAGTTTGTTAGTTTGTTAAAGGGGGCCAACTGCTAAGGCCAAGTGTCCAAAGGTGAGAGTGGCACGGTGAAGACCAACAAAATCGTGTTTGATTTGTGTAGGAGATGTTTCGCGGATGAAGCGACAGGTCGGTGTCTGACAAGGAAAGGAGAAGTCATCCCTGCCATCTTGCCTCTTATTACACCCAAAATAACCACCTATCAAACTCTAACCGCCACATTCCGGAACATTAATTTTTCGACTCCGTTATTGACATGAAATTGATACTACGGTGGTGATTGAGACGTTAATGGTTCGCTTATAATAATTATATTTTTATACGTGTGTAAAGGTGGTGCGTGAATAACATTATTTTTAATTTTTATTCAAACCCAATGTAAAATCTTTTAAGTATTTCATCGATTCATTTTGTATTTTTTTTAATAATTATTTAGGCAGTAATTTTATTATACGAAAATTAAAAAAAAATGTTTTTTTATTAAATATATATTAGAAAAAAAGAAAATAACAACTCTTCTCTCCCTGTATTATTAATGATCTTTCTACGGTACATATGAAAAGGCTTAAACATAGATTTATTATTAATGAGAGAATAAAACATGCTGAGCTAAATTTTTTTTATGGAAACCTGTTTTATTTAGATTGGAAAACTTGCTTTATTTATTAGATTGGGAAAATTTTAGGGGTTTTCTAAAATTATGAGCACGGTAATAATTCAAGTGTATTAGTTAACTTCATGTGAAATTATCATTTAAAATCGTAAGATTATATTTTAATCAAACATATTAATTCATTTAAAGATAATTAATAAATAAAATCAACTCCATTTGAATATTCACTTTCGATTACTTATAAGAAAAAAGAAAGAAATTGGGCGCCAGATGAATATTCTAACAATAATTACACTTTTGTCAACTTTTAAATAATTGTTCATAGTCACAAAAGAAAAAAAAAATCGTTCATGAACTAAATATGAATGAAATACGGACACCAACAAAATAAGAATGAAATACAATTTATTAAAATATTAACAAATTTTTAAAAATAAAAATTAAAAAAACAGCAACTCCTTTCATATGATCTTTCATGATGAAAGACAAATAATAAAGACAAATAGCAGAAGGCTTTAAAAAAATAATAAATAAATCCAAATAGCAGAAGGCTTCTCAATTCTCATTCATTATTCTGTATGTTATTAATTCCCTTATTTTCACACCAGTCAAGAAATTTGAGTAATATCTTAAATTAGTATTTAATAATTTTTGGCAACAAAATAATAAAAAAGGAAAGAAATTGGTCAGAAGAATATTTATGCAAGAACTATGTATGAATGAAATGCCATTTTTTGACATACCGTTGGTTTTCTTTTCAACAAAAAATATAGCAATTATCGATTAAAAAAAACAAAAAATATAGCAACTCCCATGACCATGATATAATCTTTCTAAAAGAAAGACAAAATACAAGTGTTTCCTAATAATATTATCAAAACAAAATGTTATGGGAGGTTGATTTTCATAATAAGACACGTTTGAATTATTCAACATATATAAATGTATGATTTTCATGAATATATATATAACTAATAATTAAAGTCATTATTCACCAAAGTTAATAATGTGTGGTTGGGAACATTTCACTTAGTTATTAGTTGTTGACACAGCATTTGATGGAACTCTTTCTAAATTTTATTGAATGAAAATATAACCAAAAACAGGTGTGCAACAGCATGACTTCAATTTGTTATTCATGAAATTAAATAAATACATTTTTAATCAATTTATTAATTCATAATTAAAGTTTAGGTAAAAATAATTTTTTACAGCACACTGTAAATATCCTATAATATTATACATACAAACAGAACAAAATCTAGAGACAAAAAAAAAAACTTGATATTGGTACTACAATGAGCCTCAATAATAGTAGAGAATATTGAGAGTTTAAACTTGTTATATTATTGGAACAAATTAATTATTAGAAAGTTTTCTTTGTCTAGCTAATAATGCATGACACCGACGAGTCTTATTCCTTACAAGAAAATTTACGAACTTAAATTCATAAATCATAGTGGGTTCAGTAATCAGTAGTATAGGAGCATTATTGGGACCTAGAAAGTGATAGGAAGAAGGGAAGGTCCTACAAAGGTACATGTCTTCTAATTTCAACGGCTACAATTCATGCATGATAATTTATAATAAATAATCAATTAACTCTGTTGATTAATGTTATATAATAATTAAAAATAAAGGTAGTTCGTGATCTATATATCTTGTTCTCTCCATTGGACATGTGACAAGAAGCTCATATCACAAAAACACAAATTCTAGGGATATGCAATATTAAAGGGGAGTACTGCAGAAAGTTCCTTTCACCTTATCTTATGCTTCATGCAGCATTATTATCATATGAACGTGTTGTACTATATGAAGAAAAAAAAAAAGAAATAATTAAGGATCACATTATTATTATTTTATATTTTATAAATGAAAGCATAATCCTCTGTGAAAATAGATAAAAATACATTTTTGAATATTGTTCCGGATATCGGGTTCGCATGGCCAAGTCCACAGTCAACCTCCCTTACGCTGGCCCAAAGCCGCCGAATGGCCTAAATCCTCTTCGGATCCAAAAAACGGATCCATAACGTTAATCGCCAGATCCTCACGAGATAAGATCATGTCAGCATCGATCTCGTACGGATTCGTTCCCAAAATAATAGGAACCACCACGGGTATATAAAAAGGAGATCAGCTCTTCTCCAGGTACGTCTTCTAAACCCTACCCAATTGCTGTGTATTTGAAGGCTCCCAAATCCTTATTTGGCGACCCTCCCTCTGCACACTATCACTCATTCATATTAACCATCAGCCTTCTTCCTTGGCACCTCCGGTTACTCCGGGAGTCCCAAAACCCCTTAAAGGTACATTCTGTACATTGGCGCCGTCTGTGGGGACTTCTAGTGAAAGCCAACGATGGTGAACCAAGACGAAGAAGGAGTTCCCTACACTAACCATTCTGGCGACGAACGACGCCAGAACCCGCAGCCAAATCAACAACAAGCTGACCTCGATCTCAATGCAACCGCAAACGGTAGCCAAGAGTCGGCTGGCCGGAACGCTGAAACGGATGGAGCCCAAAACGGCCAACCCAACTCAGGCGGCGATAGATTCGGAGGCCGGCGAAGTACCAACGCCTTTGATAGGCTAGGCTCGGGGAATCCGGAACCCCGGCCGTTCGACGGGATTGGTTCGGATAACAACCAGATCATGCAAGATCTAAGACATCGCATGCAAGCGATGGAACTCGAAGTTAAAGAACTTCGAAAAGAGAATACGGAACTCAAGAACGTCACCAATGACTTGAGAACACGGCGACGTTCACCTATCCGGCGTCGCGAGCGTTCTAGGTCGCGCTCCCCATCCCAAAGACGTCCGCGGTCTCCTCCCCGACGGAGACGCCACCAGAACAGTTCCGAAAGCCCGGATTCATCCTCTGATGAATCCCATGAGGGGAGGCAAAGACGCCCTCGCCGTTACAAGAGGATGAGAAACCGTGAAAGGACACCACCCGTCGATGGACACGCTCCTCTCTCGAGTCGGATTCTCAAAGTCCAACTTCCTAAGGGCTTTGTAAAACCGACAGACATAAAGTACGACGGATCGACGGATCCTTACGTTCACCTCAACGACTTTGAACACCGGATGATTTGTGACGGAGCCATAGATGAAGTCAAGTGCCGAGCCTTTCCGATGGCCTTGACCGGATCGGCAGCTCAATGGTTCACGTCCTTACCGGCAGGTTCTATCTCAATCTACTCCGAAATAAGAGAGCTATTCCTCAACGAGTTCACGACAAGCATCGACAACAAGAAACACCCGATCAATCTCCTTGCTGTGGTCCAAAGGCCTAACGAGACCACAAGGAAATACATTGAGAGGTTTAACGCTGAATGCAAAACTATAGACGGACTCGTCGATGGGGCGGCAAGTTTATGCCTAACTAACGGCCTTGCCAATGACGACTTCAGAAAACAACTGACTACCAAACCGGTATGGACCCGAAAAGAGATGCAAGCCAAAGCAAAAGAGTTCATACACCATGAAGAGGTCAATCGGGTAGTAGCAGCCACCAAGAATCAACAAACGGCTCCTCGAGGTAACACCTTAGCGCAATACCAAAGGGATAACCCACGTGAACACGGGATCAGAGAAAACCCTAAACCCTCCAAACAGAAGTATGACCACTATACCCCGTTGATAGCATCCATCACGGAAGTATATCAGCAGATTTCGGATAAGGGAATTTTACCCCGGGCAAGGCCCCTACGGGGAAGAACCCAGAATGCTAAAAACAAATCCCTATTTTGTGATTACCATCAAGGATACGGACACAAAACAGAGGATTATTATGACTTAAAGGATGTCATTGAACAGGATATTAGGGAAGGAAAGTTGAATGAATTCACTCAAATCATTCACGAACCTCGGAATGCTGGGCGAGAACGTTCAGAAGGACCGGAAACTCGGAACCCCCGAAACTTCAGAGACAATGATGAATCGGTGCCCATAGTCCCTGTGATCACCGGAGCCAATCACGTAGAGAAATCTAAGTCGGCCCACAGAAAGGATCTCAAGATCCTAGCAACCGTGAAGAGCGCTCCCCCACAATTCCCAGCGATCATGTTCAGCGACAAAGACCTTGAGCACGGAATTGCCGATTCCGACGCTCCGATGGTAATCTCAGCTGGCGTCGGACCCGGACTAGTTCAAAGAATCCTAATTGATACGGGCGCAGATTCCAACATTATGTTCCGGCATGCCTTTGATGTATTGGGATTTAAGGACCACAACCTCAAGACCCACCAGCCAGAAGTAATGGACTCAGCGACCACTTCATTAAACCAGATGGAAGAATTGATCTCCCAATTTCCATAGGAACTGGAAACTCCCGGAGGACGGTGATGGCCAAATTTGTGGTGTTGAAAGACTCAACAGCCTATAACATCATCTTGGGCAGAAAAACGATTAACGACTTCTCTGCAGCCGTATTCACCAAGTTTCTGGTGATGAAATATGAAACGGACTCAGGAGACTTCGGAACCCTATATGGAGATAGGGTGATGGCCGAGAAGTGCAAACACAACAACTTGGCCCTTCGATCCAAATCCCGAGATTCCTCCGGCATTTACCTAGCCGATCTCGACGCCAGGATAGAAGAGCAACCTCGGCCAAAGCCAGACGGAGATCTGGAGAAGATACAGATCGGAGACTTCTTAGAACGCAACACGTTCTTGAATCGGAATCTACCCTATGTATTCAAGCAAGAACTCTCGGAATTCCTCAAAAAGAATGGAGATCTCTTCGTCTTCACACCAGCCGATATGCCGGGAATTGACTCATCGGTCATGTCGCACTCCTTGGCCATTGATCCTAGTCACCGCCCCGTTGCCCAACGCAAGAGACGTATGTTGGACGAAAGGGCGGAAGAAGTAAGGAAACAAACTAAGGCACTTCTTGAAGCAGGATTCATCCGAGAACTACCTTACTCCACTTGGCTGGCGAATGTAGTCTTGGTTAAAAAGGCAAACAGAAAGTGGCGAATGTGCGTCGATTATTCCGACTTAAACAAAGCCTGTCCGAAAGACGTATTCCCGCTCCCTAACATCGACGGATTGGTAGATGCCTCTTTCGGCTACCAATACCTTTCCTTCATGGATGCTTACTCGGGATACAACCAGATCCTGATGCATAAGCCCGACGAAGAAAAAATGACATTCATCACTCCGGACGGAACTTACTGCTACACGGCTATGCCTTTCGGTTTAAAAAACGCCTGAGCAACGTACCAACGCCTGGTGACAAAAATCTTCAGAGACCTTATCGGTCGGAAGATTGAAGTTTACGTAGACGACATGTTGGTCAAAACGGAGAACGCAGAGAATCTCATCTCCGACCTCCATGAAGTCTTTGAGTCCCTCCGACACTACAGAATGCGTTTAAATCTCTTAAAGTGCACCTTTGGCATGGAAGCTGGAAAGTTTCTAGGGCTCATGATAACCCAGAGAGGAGTTGAGGTCAATCCGGAGAAATGCAAAGCGATTCTTCAGCTTCCCAGCCCAACCAACCTAAAAGAGGTCCAACGGCTGAATGACAAACTGACGGCGTTGTCCCATTTCCTCGGAGCGTCAGCAAGAAACGCTTTACCTTTCTTCAAGCTAATGAGGAAAGGAATAAATTTTGAATGGATGCCAGAATGCGAAGAGGCTTTCCTCAAGTTCAAATCCATACTATCGGAGCCTCCGGTCATCGCAAAGCCAATGAACGGCGAACCTCTGTATCTCTACTTGTCCAGTACGGGCGAATCCATTGCGGCAGCATTAGTGAGGGAAGACGAGTTAGGAAGACGAGTTAGGAAGCCAAATGCCTGTATACTTTATCAGCCGAGTCTTGCATGAAGCTGAACTCTGGTACACCAAGATCGAGAAACTAGCATACGCACTTCTCGTCTCGGCAAGACGACTCCGGCAATACTTCCAAAGTCACACCATCGTCGTCATAACTGACCAGGCCATCCGAAGCATACTCCAGAAACTAGACCTGGCAGGTCGGATGCTGAGATGGGCCGTAGAATTGTCACAGTTCGACATTCAATTCCAATCTAGGGCGGCTATCAAAGCACAAGCAATGTCCGATTTCCTGGCAGAAATGACAATCCCGGACAAAGAAACAAGCTGGGACATCAGATGGAAATTACATGTTGACGGCTCGTCCACAACAACTTCGGGCGGCGCAGGGGTTATCTTAGAAAGCTCCGACGGGGTCATGTTCGAACAATCTATCCGATATGACTTCCCCATCTCAAATAACCAAGTTAAGTACGAAGCCTTATTAGCTGGATTAACCCTAGCTCAAGAAGTGGGAGCCCGAACTCTTGAAGTTTGCACAGATTCTCAAGTAGTGAGCTCCCAAATAAATGGCTCCTATCAAGCCAAAGACTCACTCCTTCAGAGATATCTAGCGAAAGTAAAGGCGATGATGACAACGTTTGACAAAGTCATAATAACCCATGTTCCCAGAGAACGGAACGCCAGGGCCAACCTCTTGTCCAAACTCGCCAGTATGAAACTGGGATCGGGAAATCGCTCCCTCATTCAAGGAACGATGAAAGAGCCATCGATATCTATGTCAGAGATAACTTGCCTCCCAATATCTGAAATAGCAACATGGATGACCCCAATCCTGAGTTACCTTGAGGTCGGAACCCTCCCTGATGATCCCAAAGAAGCAAGAAGAATCAAGAGAGAGGCCGCCAAATTCACCTTGATCTCGGGCCAATTATACAAAAAGGGCATAGATCTGCCACTTCTGAAATGCCTTAACCCATCTCAAGTTGATTACACTTTGCGGGAGGTTCACAAGGGATGCTGCAGCCACCATATCGGCGGAAAATCCTTAGCTCGGAAACTCATTCGAGCCGGATACTATTGGCCAAACATGATGAAGGATGCGGTGGAATTCGTTCGAACGTGTGAGAAATGCCAACTCCACGCAGACTTCCACCAAGCACCCCCGGAAAAGATGACTCCAATCTCGGCAGATCGGCCATTTGGCACATGGGGAATCGACCTCGTCGGACCTTTCCCATTAGCCCCTAGTCAGCTGAAGTACCTCATTGTCGGCATCGACTACTACACCAAGTGGATCGAAATAGAACCTCTCGCCGCCATCACGGCTGCAAAATGTTGGAAATTTGTGTGGAAACAAATCATCTCCGGATTTGGGATTTCCTCAATCCTTATCACGGATAACAGAACCTAATTCGCGGACAAGAAGTTTAAGGAATCAGCCGCAGAATTTGGGATCAACCAACGTTTCTGCTCGGTTGAGCATCCCCAGGCAAACGGCCAAGTCGAATCAGCAAACAAGGTCCTTGTGAAAGGACTGAAGAAACGGCTCGATGACGCCAAAGGTGTTTGGGCGGAAGAACTGGCATTCGTCCTATGGTCTTATAGAACGACCCCTCAATCTTCAACCGGCAAGACGCCCTTCCGGTTAACCTACGGGGTTGAGGCCATCATTCCAGTAGAAATCGGTGAACCTAGCCGAAGGCTACTCCTCGATATAGAGGATACCACGACAGATAGAAACCTGATAGACGAGGTCCGATCAGAAGCTCACCTTACGAAAATGGCCTTGAAACAAAGGATGAGTGTTAGGTACAACAAGGGAACCATCAGAAGACACTTTGAAGTCGGAGATTTGGTCCTACGACGAAACGACATTGGGCCACCAACGCCGGGAGAAGGCAAGCTAACCCCAAATTGGGAAGGACCCTATCGTGTGACCACGGATCTCAGCAAAGGGGCATATAAGCTAGAGCGGCTCAACGGAGAAGGACTTCCAAGAAGCTGGAACGCCACCAACCTCCGACGGTTCTTCTCTTAAAAAATCCCTTGTTTCTCTTTTGTGGTTAAATTGGATATACTTATAGGACAACCATTATCTTTATTCTACTTGCATTTTTTTCCCTTTAACTTAGTCAATCGAGTACTCTTTTTCCTATCCGAGGTATCCTACTTCGGGAGGTCGGAAGGTTTTGATGAGGCCCAAAACATTCAATAAATCTCTACTTATTTTTACACATGACCACACCTCTTATTTGCCATTACCGGCTATAATCAAATTTCTATCCGGCCAATACCAAAATGGAACCACTTATTCATTTTTATCCCTTTCCCTTATAAACGTCGGAAAGAAGAAAAACTAAGTCACGGAAGGACGGAACTGATCACTCCGCCTCCAAATAACTTATAGAAAAAATTTTTAGTTTCACTTCCATCCAAAATATTAAAAACACCCTATCCTTGTCAAAGAAAGCGGCAAATAAAAGACAGAGAGACAGAATATACTAAAATCGGCGAAAACAAAGCCAAAACGGCAGTTGCAAAAACTTAGCCATAATATTTGTCGAAAACTCAAAAGGTGATCCGACCTGGACGAAAGCACGGCATGCCGGACCACAAAAACGGTGTTCATACACTTAAGCCAAATATTCTGTTCAACAAGGGCAATCCGACCCGGTTAAACACGGCACGACGAATTCCCAAACAAATGACTTAGCAAAAAATTGTTAAAGTCAGAAGATGAGGATCCGACCCGGACAAAACACGGCACGACGGATCCCCACCAAGTAATTACAAAAGGTGATAAAAATGTTCAAACATAAAAGGAGAAGGGTTCTAGTCCTGAGAAGGCTGGGGAGGCGGATCCACGATTTGGCCGTCAACGACCTCTTTCCACGCCCCAAGAAGAGACACGTCAAAATCGGGGGCCAACACCAAGACCTGCTCCTTCAAGGCATCTTCAGTGGCCTTCACGGAATCTTCAGCCAATTTAATTAGCTCCTGACGAGGTTGTTCCGTTGCAGCCAAAGAAGATTCCGCCTTGTTGGCCCTACTCTTGTCTTCCAACAGCTCCTTCTTAGCAAGTTCCAAATCCGCCAAGAAGCCGGCCTCCCGATCCCTTAAAACATGAAGCTCAACGTCCTTCTCCTTCACAGCAGTTAAAGAAGCCGCCAAGTCCTCCTCAGCTTTGGACTTAGCTTCTTCGGCTTCCACCTTCTCCTTCTCAATACCCGTCTTCTGTTGGGTCAGCATCTTCAACTCTCTGGTCAGCTTGACACATAGGTTCTCCCATTGGTCGGCAAGGGTCAACCTCAGTTCAATAGACTTCATTATTGTCGCCGACCGAAGCATGGCCCATTCGGCCCAATGGAGACTCTCCGTCGGATCATAGTTTCGCAACGCCTCCACCGCCCGAGGACCCAAAAAATTGGACTCAATGTACCCAGATGCATTGAATGATCGATCCATAGGGCAAACGTCCTGTTGCGACCCTTCAGAAACCCTGGGCCTCTTTTGGGCAGAACCGGCCTCCCCAGACGTCCTCTTCCCCAGTGAAGACGGCGGAGGAGGAGCCTCTACCTGCTGTTTCGGCATCTCTTCACGAACCGGAGTCGAAACCTCCAACCGACTCTCGGTGCCCGCCTAGACATTGGACGAGCTACCCCCCTCAAGAGCCGAGGAAGACACTTGGCCGCCAGACGGACTCAAGATGATCGGGCTTTGAGGATTCGCGGCCATAGCCCGAAGGAGGTTCGCGAGAGTTT
Organism: Stylosanthes scabra; assembly: GCA_036250425.1. Taxonomy (NCBI): domain Eukaryota; kingdom Viridiplantae; phylum Streptophyta; class Magnoliopsida; order Fabales; family Fabaceae; genus Stylosanthes; species Stylosanthes scabra. Next base: position 199,540 of record JASCZI010090640.1, on the reverse strand, counting down.
TGTTCCTGCCAGCCATTTTCACTGAAAATAGGAAAAACACTTAGTTACAAAACAGAATATGGCAGTTTTTTTTTAAAAAAAAAAAAAGAGTAAAAAAAAGAGGGGAGGAAAGAAAGAAGCGGAGGAAACCTATTAAGGCCCTGGCACGTTCCAGGTTACCCAAAATAGCCTTGGCTTTCAAAACCCTTTCAGAAAACAGCCACAAAAGAACGTCGGCTGTATCTCTTTGCTCTTCATTCATCTTCCTATACAACACCAGGACGTAGTTCCCCCCGGCATCCTTACTCCAGTAGGAAGGAAATCGGCACACATCCCCCTCCAGGGTCAGCCAGAAAGGCGGATGGACTCCAACCGGGAAGACCTTGAAATATCGTCTCTTGAAATCATGAAACGATTCTTCATACAGCACAAAGATCCTCCGACCTTTCCCAGGTCGAACGGATACATAACCTTTCTTGGCCTTCCCATCGGCGTTTGGAGAGAAGACCGTGAAGAGATATAGGAACACCTCGGGATCTTGGGGGAGCTCGAGGAACTCCGTCACCAATTCGAAACACCGAATGGCCGACCAAGCATTCGGATGGAATTGAGACGGAGCCACGAAACAGCGCTGGAGCAACCGCTGTTGGAAGGGAGTAAAGGGTATCCGAACACCAAATTCGGTGAACATGACCTCGTTTACCCACAACCAATGTGGGACACGAGGATGCTCTAAATTCAGGCCACACACCTTCTCTCCGCGGCGAGGAAGCTCGACTCGGTAAAGCCTCTCCTCCTCACCACCACCACATATCACGCCGGAGCTCTTCAACTTCGTTAAATAGTCTTCTGTCAAAGTAGGCGGACTCCCCAACACGTCCCTATTAACCCAGTTGTACAACGGGTCCAGCTCGTGAGGCATTTGAGCTTCTTCAACCTCACGGACTACCCCACTGTGATCGTTTCCCTGAACCTCTGCCATTTCACCTGCCCAAGAAAACGAAGAAAGTAAAAACAAGGTTGAAAGAGGGAGAAATGACAGATTCCAGAAGAGACTCATGGAGGGGAGGACAGAAAAGATAACGCCACACGAATTAAAACAGTGAAGGAAAAGGGAGAAACTTACCAAAGTTTATCCTTGAATTGATGCAAACAAATTGAACTTGGTTGCAGCAGCGCGGAGAGAGAAATGAGAACGAAAGAGTGAAGAGAAGTGAAAATAGGAGAAGTGGAGAAGTAAAGCTTCTCCCTCTTTTCGAAACCTTTTTTGTAAATGCCCGAAAATACGGAAATACCCCCACTACTAAAAATCTGGAAAAGGGACAAAAGGGGGAATTCCAACAAAACATAACTCCCATCATTAGAGCACAAGATACGAGGAGACGCTTAAACTCTCTGTCTCCCACGTTCTGAAAAGACGTGACATTAATGGTCTAATCGAAGCGCCACTTTCCATAAACTTCTCTGAGATGGCATAACGACCAATAAGTTTGAAACGTTAAGCAAATGAAGTTCGGAACGTCGTTACCTAAACACGGAACCAATAAAACTCGAAGAGATCGGATTCTCCGACCTTACGAGCTCGGTGGCAACTGTTCCGGATATCGGGCTCGCATGGCCCAAGTCCACAGTCAACCTCCCTTACGCCGGCCCAAAGCCGCCGAATGGCCCAAATCCTCTTCGGATCCAAAAAGGGGCCCATAACATTAATCGCCAGATCCTAACGAGATAAGATCATGTCAGCATCAATCTCGTACGGATTCGTTCCCAAAATAATAGGAACCACCACGGGTATATAAAGAGGAGATCAGCTCTCCTCCAGGTACGTCTTCTAAACCCTACCCAATTGCTATGTATTTGAAGGCTTCCAAGTCCTTATTTGGCAATCCTCCCTCTACACGCTATCACTCATTCATATTAACCACCAGCCTTCTTCCTTGGCACCTCCGGTTACTCCGGAAGTCCCAAAATCCCTTGAAGGTACATTCTGTACAAATATTAAGTCAACTAATTTGGTTAAGTCATAGAGTACATTATATTAGTGAGGTTGTATTAGTCAATTTTTATTTTATTTTATTTTATACTAAAACTATGAAGTACTAATGACATGAAAATTAAATCACATGGTTACTCTGAATTACAATATTCTACGTGTTTATGTAAGGCGCAAGGCATGCAACATTCATAAAAAATACATAGAAAAAAAATAAGGTTGACATCACAAGTGAAAGTGAAATAATTAATATACAAATAAAGAAATAAACCAATAAGGAAATTGAAGAATTGATGGTTTTTGAGAATGGATTATTCCAGAATTCGGATGCATGTTTATAAACATAGTCGCTTAGATATTTTCAGGCTCTCATGATAACAACAAATTAAATATCTATTGCAGATGGATAAATGCACACTATTGCCCAGAAAAAATATCTAGCTAGGTAGATGGATTAGATAGATTGTTCGAAATGGTTCGATATGATGTTCAAATTATAATATTCTCTTATCATGGGTTGACACAACAAAATCAGTTTTTCGCGGTGGTTCATGCCGACTTCAAATTTAAAATCACAGAAAAGTAAAAGATAATGCTATCTGCACATGACTACGTTTTGTTTATTGTATTTGTATTTACTTTAATTTTGATTACGATTTAAGAGTAAATTACTTATTATCTTCCATTATATTAGATATATTAGATGGGACGTAAGGTTAACACAACATGGATTTTACACCTAAAATAGTGGAGAGATGTTTGTGAATTTGTTGGAATTTTTAGATTTTTTTAATTTTAGAGATAGATATTTATGTTAAATTATTAAAAGAATAACATAAATTTAAATTCATGCCTATGATTAAAATTTTTTGAAATACTTTGTTCTTAATTTCGCAGCTACGTAAAAACCGCGGTAATAACTGCTGTTATTATCTGTAGAAATTGTTGTATTGATATATTTTCTTTTTAAGATTAAAATTTTTTTCTAAGAATACTTAAATTTTAGAGTGGGAAAAATCATCTATATGAAATATGCTTCCTAGAAAAAGACAAGGTGAGAATGTCCCTACACACACACTTGATAAAGAGATAGAGACGACACTATTGAAGATTAAGAGATAAAAAGCTAAGAAATGGAGAAAAAGTGTTATGACACCACTAATAAAAATCTAACATGTTAATTAGTTGTGCCTAATACGTTTCATATTTTAATATAAGCTCGAATAAATCCTTTAATTTCTAAGGGTTTCCATATGAATGCGTTCCTTTTGCTAATGCGTAATATATTATCTACTTTACTTTGACGATAATCAAGCCTTTCATTAACTATAGATATAAACAATCACAAATCTTGATAGTCTAAAAAAAAAATCACAAATCTTGATGCTCAAGATTTGAGGGTATCCTTTCAGTTATCAGTAGAGCCAATGAACCATTATCAATACTTTAAATAAATAAATAATAAGTAAAATAATGAGTAATGCAATACTGCGTGCTAACCCCCCACCCAAAAAACAAAGAATTGCGAGGATTAATATTTTTTTTTTTAAGAGAAACTCTAAGTAATCAACGCTATCTTTGGTTAAAGATGACCAATAAATTTAAAAGAGTAAAAAGGTGTGATTATTTGCACTTCAAATATCAGCAAACATCAACGACCTCACGATGGTGACACCGTTGTCATCACAAATTTTGAGACTGACCCATCACCGTTTTCTATCAACGATATCTCCATCAAGCATAGATTCAGTCTTCGATCATGATGTTGGTGGCGTCCTCCATTCAATGTGGTTGCATTTGAGGTGTTTCAGAATGCCATTGAATAAGAGACCTCCATTGATACCGAGTGTTGAAGTTTTCATGACGGCGGCATCATCACTCTTTTTATTTTTTTCTCCCGTTGTTTGAACAAACATATTTGAGTCTTTGTTTTAATCATGAATTCCGTGAATTTTGAGTGTTTTAGACCAATAGATCAAGTTTCTGAAGATCCAGAAGAGGTTGAAACCCTTTTTCTTTCTTGTTTTGAATTTTTTACGATAGTGATGATTATCCGTGTTGAACTTTAGTGAACGTTGAATTTCAAATAAATTGATTATCTTTACTGAGTTAAGGAATTACAACTAAACTCTCACACACAATTTCAACAACCAGAGCATGAAAAAAGCAAATCAGAGGCCATATAAAATGAATAAATAAGATATGGTAAACAAAATGAACATTAAAAAAAAAAATAAAATGAACATCCACCATAACCATAGTGAACATCCAAAATAAAATGTTTTGATTAGTGATTAAATAAATAACAAAGATTTTTGATGAAACCAATACACAACAGGAAAATTGATTTAACATTCATTTTGCAAAACGTATTCATATAAATTGAGTTAAAGAATAAAAGTCTTCAAAGTTATCCAACTATTCCGAAATCTCTTTCTACTCTAATCATCTCTTTCCTTGCATGCAGTGCTTTAATAGTGACTGAAGGGTAGTTGCTTGCTGTAATCATCTATATTCCTCACCGTCGTGGTGAAACAAAACATGTGCTCTTCGTTGTTGCTATTTTGACATTGACAGTGAGAGTTAATGGAGTTTTTTTTTTTTTTGGGTAATAGGTTAACGGAGGTCATTATTATTGATACGAGATGGTAACAGTGAAGGTGGAAGTTGGAAATGATTAAATTTAGATTCTTTCTTTTGTTAATGTGGGCCGACCCAGTATATTGCTATTGATTTTTGTTGGTCAAATTAGTGTTGGTTACGTAGCATGTTTGTTTTTTTTTAAATACAAGTCATAATAATTTTTTGGTGACTATACAAGTCATAATAATTTAGTTAAACCCTATAGCTACTCTAACTTTGAAAAATAACTATAATTGACGATTATGTATATAGAAATAAACACATTAAACTATATTTTGAAAAAAAAAAGGAATATAGAAATTGCATTAAAAAACAGCAAAATTTTGATGTAATTACAAACTAAAAATTCTTATACAATTATCTAATTAAATTTATGTTTTAAATAACTTTTAAAATATAAATTTAAAAATAAATTATTTTTTATTGTCATAATACAAGATTAGTTGTTTATCCGACTGTAAAGTTAAATTCTATTATATATATTGCATAAACAATAAGTATTCGTTAAATTGACATCATTTTAGTAAAAATTGTAAATAACAATTTTTGTGGATATCTCTGGTTGGGCCTAATAGAACTCTGTTTTTTGTTTCGGTCATGGCTAATAGAACTGTTGAATACTTTTGATGGATACATGGCCATGAAGTAAATGGGCTGACAGGCCTAGGACAAAAAATTTGAAGTCTCAGATTTGGTTTCTTATGTTACTTAATTATGACGTGGAAAAAAAGAACCTATGAGTTAAGGGAGGGGTGGGGTTTGGGTAGTGTGTAGGGCCTTAGGCCCATGACCAAAAACAATGTTACTTAATTATGACAAAAATCTAGATGGTTTATTCTTGGGGAATAAATTATCCGATAATAAAGAATCCAATACCAAAAAGAAAAAATTTGGATTTTGGAAGGTCCAAAAAACAAATGGAAATGAAAATAGTATTTTGTGTATCTATGTATTTTGTTTTGGGGCTTCAGCCCGTTGCTTGTTTAGAGAGTTTATTTTGATTTAACCAACTTAATTTGGTTTACGTCTAAATAAGTGTTAGTAGTTGATCCAATATAGTCTTATGCATGTAACAATCAATTAACTAACGAAAATGCTTTTAAATGGAATTCAAATTATTTGTGTAAAACCCTAAATTGTTTTACACCAATTTCTTCGGAGTTTGAAACTTGTGGTTGGGTGAAGAAGAATGCATGATACTGATAGGGTTAGGCATGTATGATGGATTGATGGTAGTAAATAGTAATGGGGGCAAGGCACGTTGCATTAGTGTGAAACTCTGAGCTATCACTATGAGAGTGAGGTATGAAACCCCTCCATTTATGTACATGAAAAGCCTCAATTAGAAGAAGCAATATATGTGATAGTGCATCTCACATTACTCCTCTTACAGATGCACTATTTGGTTGGTACTTACTGTTACAAGCCCCACCACTCACTATGATTTGTTCACCCACTCATGCTCTTATGCTTATGCATTGAATTCTTCATTCACCAACTTTTCCACTTAACAATTACAACGCAACTACTATGTACTAATTTGTTATTTTTTATTTTCTTTTAGGCCCTCATATCATATCATATCATATGAGTTCTACGTACTAATGCCATCTAAACACTTGTTTGTCTGCTTTCAAAACCGCACTTGTCTATGTGATTGGTTGAGTTGAGCTGTTTGTGAAACAATTATTTTATTAGTTTATTATATAATCTCAACCCTCGTGCTTCACATATATATATATATTGTTTAGGATACTTAGATCTAATAGATTCATGCTAATTTTTTATGTCTTATCGAATATCTTTTTTGGAGATTTGATGTTCTAACTTTAAATTAGACATTTAAGCAATTCAACTCTCGCTCACATTTGCTTAAACTTATATATCAGTAATCATGTGGTCTTAATTGACACAAAAATTAAACAAATAGTCTGACCTAGTTCCTTATTTTCTATTTATCGGTCCTCTAATTAAGATTAAACATATTCAGATTCCCATTTATGATTGTGATTTGTGATCCAATCCACTCGAATCCCAAAAACTGAGAAAAGTTTAGAATGAAATATGATTGTACCAAATAGCAGGGTCCAGTGGTCCACCATCAAACAAACACCTTTAACCTTTATGTCACTGCAAAGATGATACAAATCTAGAAAACGATTGTCCACATGCTTCACAACTTTTCTTCATAATTTGCCACGTCATTTCCTTGTACTCCTTCTTCTTCTTCTTCACTCTTGTTTCTCTCTTCCAACATCCAACATTAAATGTTGTACGAGAATCAGTATTTATCAGCACCTCCACTGTCACCTTCTTCTTCTTCTTCTTCTTATTCTCAGATCATACAGAACCAGCTATGATTCTCACTCACTTGCATAACTCTCATCCATGGATTCTTTCTCCTTCACGCTTCCCAACCTATTCCCACCACTTCTCATCAACCTTCCACTCTACCAGGTATTCTATTTCATTGTTCAGTGTTCATGTTGTTTTTGCTGTTCTTTTTTTCCTTCTTACATTCAAAATTCCTATTGGATTTGTGGGTTTACTTTTACTACCTTCTCTCTATGTTTTAGAGATTCTGGGTTACTCCGTTGACTTCTTTGCTTTTCAATTTGCTATGCCATTGATCATAAACTATGGATGCTTTGTTTGCATTGAGATTAGGAATTGCCTTATTCACTTATCTTACTACCCCAGATTTGAAGTTCTGAACTTTTTTATTTTGGGGCTATTCACTCTACTTTGAATAGTTTATATCTATCTGGGTTTAAAATCTATATACACACAATGCATTTATTGTTTCATACAGACCATGTATTATGCGAGCAAAGGAAATCACCTTTTATACTCATCATTTGAATGATTATCTAAAGCATAAAAGAGTTAGTTTTGTTGTATAAAAACTGAACTTTGTCTTTAATCATATTAGTTTTGTATAGTAATAATGCCCTGAATCCAGTATGGGCATTGACTTTGCTTTAAGGCCTTTTTATCTTATGGGAATTAGCTCATCTTGGTGCTAACTAAAGGATTAAAAAATGAGTGGTTAAAGAATTAAGTACAATTTGTTTTCGGTTCCTCTTAGTGGGGGAGTTGATGTTTTGTTGAAGATGATAACACAAGCTCATGAGGAGAGGAAAGAATTCCTCGGAAATTGGTTCAGTTACATAGCAATTTATGCTGCTTATGATAGTTCAATAATTATCTTGGACTTAATGTATTTACATTCAAGTTTTGCTAATAACACTTCTACACTGGATTTTAAGTTAGTACCTTATTTGGAAAATTCTCTGTTTAAATTTCTGGCAATGCCTTTGCAGGAGTTTTTTGCCCTGGCACCTCAGATGCATTGAATCTTCGGCATTAAATGTACATACTCTTATAATACGAAGTGAAGGTGAGCTTCTTGAGTCAAGAGAAAACAACAATTCTTCCCTTCTTCTTGTCCTGTGATCCAACATTTTGTTGGGTTGTTCTTTCCTAATACTGAAAGGCGAATTGATGAAATCTGTGTAGGGAGATTGGAGGCTGATTCTCACAGGTCAGAAGTTAACACAAATTCCACCGCTTCTAAAAATGTGCCACAAAATTTGGGCACTCAGTTCATTTCAACAGAGAAAAATAATACTAGTTCTCAGGTAAGAAATGCATATTCACA
>JASCZI010090640.1:140576-173145 GCA_036250425.1 Stylosanthes scabra | reverse complement strand
GGCTTGAAACAAACTTCACCCTATGTAGATATCTTGATGCTGGGCGAGACATGGTTGCTAGTTTACAGTATGGGACTCGATGTCCTTGTGGATATTGTCACATTTCAGACGTTGAGCATCACCACCAGGAAGATCACATGGAGAGCTTCTTCCTAGCTGAGACAGTAAGAACATATCCTTCATGAGTTAATTTGAAGGCAAATTTTGTCCTCTTAAACATTCTCTAAGCCAAACAATAGAAGTCAAGGTCTAGTTTTAGTTGTGTTTGATTGAAGATGCGGTAGATCCACCTTTTTTGAGACTTGGGCTTCAGTTGGTATCCTTCACAATATCTTTAAAAAGGCCTAACACTTTAGTTGAGGCCTTGATGTCAACGAATGGTTCTATGATTTGTATCTATAAAGATGTTACTTTGTTTGAAAATGAATTTATTTGTTTCATCCTTTTGTAAACTATGACTGTCCCCCACATCTGTCTTGCATTTCACTTTTGTCTGTTTTTTCTTCCTTCTTTTATGTTGTTTTATGGGTTTTTTTTTTTTTTTTGGAGAGAATTGCGACTAATAACCTATGTTCCAAATAGGTCAAGTATCTATGGCTTCTATTTGATTTAGCTGTGGGTCCTGATAATCTTGTGGAAAATGGGCCATACAAGTGAGTGAACTTCTCTGCATTTACTACTTAGTGGCCTGACATTTTACAATGAAATTAAGTTATGCTCTGTTTCCACATTTTCCTGTGAAACAGGTATGTATTTAGCACTGAAGGCCATTTGCTGCCTGCAACTCCTCAAATCTCTCTAGTGAGAGAACATTGCTTATACCATGGGGCTTATTGTAGAAGTGAAGATTTGAGACAAAGCTATCGTGTCTCAGAGGCTGACAATGAGAAGCAAGAATCCAACGATAGTAGATTTTATGCGGGTTGGACTAAAGCTAGGAGGTATTCATCAGACACCCCAACTTCTGATCCAACTGCCATTACAGGTTTGATCAAGGTACTTAGTACACTTTCTGTTGATTTGTGTTAAATCCTTACTTAGTACTCTTTCTTCCCTTACTGACAATGATGAATGATCGATATATTTAAGAATAAATACATGATTCCACGGAATGGATCCTCTCAATTTTTTTTCTCCCAATTGTTGTAAAGTGTGATCTTTCACCATACACACTCTTTAAATGGGACCACGAAAAAATATGTGAGAGAAGATGTTAATGGTAAAATATCACACTTTACAACAAGATGTTAATGGTTCCTTTTCCCATGATTTCACACTCCACAAAACTGGAATCAAGAGTTATTGTATCTTTTACCATTATAAGGCCTTTGGGACAAGAAAACTGCCCCTTTGGTCACATTTTCAAACCCAAGAATACTTATACATGACTTACCGACAATTTTTTAATCCTTAACCCTAGGCATGAAGTGCCTGTAACTAGTATTTTACAATTCCAATTACAACAATTTGTCATGTTTTGTTATGATTCTACAGGGTGTCTGCCCAGGACTAACCCATGGACAGAAGTTTGGTATATCATATGTGTATCCAACTGAAGAAGATCATGCTTATGATACTGCAAAGCAGAAAGAACAAACTCATGAAGAAAGCCACTCAGTGGTTGTTCTCACTGAGCCAAATTTTGAAGTACATCATGCTTATGAAACTGCAGAGCAGACAGAACCAGCTCATGAACAAAGCCACTCAGTGGTGGTTCTTCCTGAGCCGAATTTTGACCGTACGTTAACTGACTATAGCGATGATCATAATGATAATCAGACCCATGAATCAGATGTAACTTCATGAATTCTATGGAAGTTCTCTGGTGCCAAAGAATCCCAGATGGTGCTGGGACCCTTTAAGAATTATGAGATCTCAATTATGCAAGAGGATTGATGTGAAATGATATTTTTTGCAACACTTCTTAAACTTGTTCAAGGCTGGGTTTTGTTGGTTCCATATAATTGAGAAAGACATTGATTTGATAATTTCGGCATCTGTTGATACAGTGAGTAGGGAGCTAAGAGAGTTGCATTATGGTGAACTGACCCCTTAGATGTATTTCTTAGGTTGTACTACCATAGCCTGAAATCATCATTCGCAATTGTAATTGTAATTTCTTTTGTTGTATCATTGTTACCCATGATTTCTGTAACACAAACAGTCATATAGGTCCAATCAGTGACTCAAATTCAATGTACATATGAGGGGTATCTTAATTTCAATTGCTGACATATGTTGTGAAAAACTAAATTGTCCGTTTTGCTCACTTGTATGATTTCTTTTAGGAGAAGTGATCCAAAGCTTGTTATGTAGTACAATTTTAGCTACTTGTTAACAATTCCACTTTTTCTAAAACAAAAGACTTTAGAGATCTTTGTGAATTTACATGTTCTAGTATCATGAGTGGGTCTTCACTTTCATAGAACAATGTGGGTATAACCAAACAGGTCTTAGATCTTGTCCTCTGCATTGTGAACTTTGATTGTTATACTTTCATTATACCATGTTTTTCCGCATAAATTTTGGGATTGCCCAGTTATTCACATTCAGTTGGTCGAAAGATTCATAGAACATCCATAAAATATTCTTAATCATTTCATGTTCATTGCTATTACATATTTAATAAATAAAATGTATAAATTGCTAGATATGTTAACACTTCTTAATTCACTAATCACTAGAATATATATAAAGAGAATCAAAAAATTAAAATGAACATAATACAATAAAAATGGATTAACAATAGTGTAAAGGTAAAAAATAATGTAATAAATGACCATTATTTGGTATAAGGCAACAAGCCAGCAGCTAAAATTTAATATTTAAAACTTGATTCATGAATCATGAACTAGTACTTATTAAGGTGTTAGTGAATAAAATTGGAGGCAGCTGATTTGACTCACTTCATTCTCCCTCTATTCATGAATAATGCTGGACTACATGCGACACTAATAATTTGTACTCTTATCTTTGGTCCTTTCATAATTACACGTAGTTTTGGATATGCATTATTAGAATTATTATTCTATGCTACTTGATCTATTTGATCCAGTTGCAAGCCTCAAGTAGTTGCAGCCAAAGCAACTTGTTGCACCAATAATAATCACACACTGAAAGAACAAAGCTGTCATGACAGCTAACAGATTATGTAGCTGCAGTTAGTTGATACGTTAATAATAATTAACTAACCGTTTATGTACTGAGTATTTAAGTTAACCAAGTTAGTTATGAAATCATGTTGGGTTGGTCTAGTGGTTAGCTCACTAGTCCGCTTAAGTAAATATCGGGGATTCGAATCCTGCCTTGTGCATGCAGTAATCTACTGGCCAGCGGTAAATCCTTATATAGAGCTCAGCAGGACGGATTAGTTATTGACCTGTCGGATTTGAGGATACCATGAAGAAAAAAAAAAAGTTAATTAAGAGATTATTTGGTATATAAGCAAACTAGCTTATTCATTGTACTTAAAGTGTGATTAATAACCATTGTGATAATTAAGCATTCAAGCTTAGCTTCTAAATAATAGAGATAATTTAAATAATAAAAGAATAAATGTCTCCCTGTTTTTCTCTCACTTATTTTCATCAATTTACACCTCGCCCGGGTTTTAAGGGTTTCAATATTTTCAATTTAGAAATTAGATAAAGCAGGAAAAGTTGAGAGAATTTTGTTGCCCGTGGAAAATGAAATGAATTTTGGTTTTTTGCTTGTGAATTTATTGTCGACAATATCCATCAGAGAAAGGGGAGAAAAAATAAAGTGAAGATCAAGATTTGAAGATTTGGACGAACCCCAAAGAAATTAAAGGCTTGAAAAGCTTTAGTATATGTTTTCTTTTTGTTCCCACTTTTGGATACAAAATATTAACCCAATTGTGTGTGTGCGTGTATCTTCTTTTTCATTTCTTTTATTTAATTTATTTTTATTAAAATGGTGCCATTCTTTATATTTAGTTCTTTTCATATAGTATATGATTTTGATATTGATATTCGAAGAAAAGAAATACCTATATACAAACACTTTGCATTAATTTAACACTTAAGGCGTCATGCTTAAAATGTTTATTATATTTTTCTCTTTCATGGTGTGATATAATTTATAAAACACAGAAATAAACATAAACAACTAATTCTTCTTTTAATGATTTAAGACGTAAAAAAGAATTTCTCACATTAAAAAACTGCAATTAAATAATTCATGAATTTTATGAATTATACTAGTTTCTAAGCATAGCAATTCAATCTTCTTAAAAATTGAGAGATTATTTTCACCTTCTTAGAAGAAGAAGAATAATTAAATATCAAATGAAAATTATCCTGTAGCTTAAGAACAAGCAAGAATAGAATTTCAATAAATAATAAATGGTATATAAAAACACTTTGTGAAGCGCTTGGTGGGTAGGAGTAGGACCATGATGTTGTCTTTACGTCATGGCTGACTCAAAGAGTAACTATTTAAAAAATTTTAAAATATTATTAAAATTAAACTCACAGTTTTTTAATATATTTTAGAAATAATTTTTACTTCTATTTTTTAAAATTAAAAGACATTATTTTAATTATAGAATATATACCTAAATTAGTACTAAAGAATTCTAAAGCAGATATTTTGGTCCATGATAAAATTAATTACCAGATTAGTCTCTAATTTTAATAGACATTAGATATTTTAGTATTTATTCATCTTCTCTATCAACATTAAGGTGTGATTCGAAGTGGCACATGAAGTTATTTAGTTACACTTTAAACTGCTTAAACATATTTATTTTTACGTTGAATCAGATAGTTAATAATTAACGAAAAAATAAATAAAAAACTAAAATGTTTGATGGCTATTAGCATTAAAGACAACTCTAATAATTATTTTTATTAATTTTTTTTGGAGTAATTTAGATATATATTTTTTAATTTTAATATTAAAATTCTAAGCACCCTGGATTCCATATACACATAAATTCGGCATGACTAGACTATAGTGTGTAGCCTATTCTGACATGGATGAAGCCTTATATGTTTTGAAACAGTTCTTTAATTTTTGCCAACATGATTACTGTCTAATCTCTGCGAGACTTTTATTTACTTTACTTTACCTTTACTGCACCAAAAATCTCTCATTATTGTTCCCTCTTTCCTGTTCCTACAAAATAAAATGTGAAAAGACAGTTTCTGATTACCATACACATGCATGTTTTGGGTGAATTATAGAGTGGACTTGTTGGTTTTCATCTTTATGTATGTTTATGCAAATTAGATATGTTCCCTTTAACTATCAACAAATTGAAAATTGTACAGAACGCTTCCTAGTTTAGAATTTAGATCATGTTTAATTTGCATTATTGCTAAAAAAAATATACTCCATAAATAAATAAAAAAAAGTTATATGTAATTGTGTATTTATACTACTAACAATACTCCTTTTTCATTTTGTGTTTATTTTTTTAAATCTCATTTTCATTCCGAGTATGTTATTTCTTATGGAAAATTATTTTATTCTCAATCTATGCAAAGAAGAAAAAACACTAATATCCCTTTTAACATTATCATTAATGATAGATAGTCTTCAAATAATTGAGTTCATACAAGGAAGGTAAACATTTACGAAATTTGGGACCTAAAATTCATAAATCTTAAGTCATATAGTATTTATTACAACCATGCTAGGTAACCAATAAAAATCAGCTAACATTAGCCAATAATTTAAATTGGATGTTATATTTCTTTATGTTTCGGATATTCTGTTTCTAAAAAAATATAAAGTTGGTTGAGATTGCTTTAGATTTCAGATGTTCTATAGCTTTCATTGTAGATGTTCTATAAACAATAATTTCGAATATTCTATTTTTTGTTGACTAATTTATTAATTAAAATATTATTGGCTACCTATATTTTTCTTATTTATTATTGTTGTACCTTATTGCCTTTATGACTTATTTAAGCTACCAAGTTAAATTCAATGTGTTATTTGTAATTATTTTTGCATTAATTATATATCAAGTCTGTTATCAAATGAACTTTGACTAAAGTTCACCAAAAAAAATGAACTTGACTAATTAAATATGTTTTGATATTATATATAATAAAATAGATTTATAACTTAATTTAAAAACTAAATCAAAATGTGAAAATTAATAATAAACATTTGTAAGCATTTCTGCGAGTTGTTAACTTAATAATATGGGGTGGATTATATATTATATTAAAATATGTTTATAATTTAACTGCAGCACTAGTGGCTAAGCAGAAAGTATACCATGAACTTACATTAAAAGTGAAGCCATGTTTAGTAAATTAATATTTCCAATATTATATAATAATACACCTTTAATTTGCATGTTTAATTAATTTAATTACCCAAACTTTTCCAAAAAGAAGCAAAATATGCTGGCGCCGATGCAGAAAACTTTTCAAAATAGTGCACCTTATGAATTGAATATTGACAAAAGCAAACACAGACAAATTCTGAAAGTGATGCACTTTCATGTCATGCCAAGGCTTCTTACTGACACTGTAAAATAAAATATTTGTTCACTAAGATTAATAGATTTTCTCATTGATCGATAAGATTTTTTCCCAAAAGAAATTGTTTTTCACTGCTATTAATGTCTGAATGTTTATATATAGATTTATTGATTGATGGGTGTGACTTATTCTCAAAGGCACCTCACTGACATAAGCATGGTAACAAACTTGCATTGGGGTGAAAAAAGTGTTGCCATAATTAAAAAATAAATCATCAGGTTTTTTATTATTATTTCTAATATTTATTGAGATAAATTACATGAAAAAAATAAAAAACTACAAATATTATCTAAATGTATGTTCTAATTTAATTTTGGGTATATTTTTGTCTTTTTATGTAAATCATTATAAAATAACACAATTTTTTATTTATATGTAAATCGGTTTTTATCATGCAATGATTTAGTAAAACATATTCATAATTTTATTGTGACCATCCGTTTTGTTAGTATCCATTCATTTTGTTAATGTGATTTACCTTATTTATGGTGCCATTTTGAACTTCATGACCAATTCTTGTTAAAATGTTGTCTTCTTTTGATAATAATAATAATAATAATCTATCTAACTATATTGAATTATTCTTTTCATGTTTTTTCTTGTCAAGGATAATAATTTTATAGTAATTTTTTCTACTAATTCTGTAGTAATTAATGTATCTTGGACTCTTTTAGTTACACATATGAATGGGTGAGAAATAAAATAAATTTGAATTGAAGAGTTATATATAATTGATATGGTTGAAATGAAAAAAAAATCCAATGCTATTACGTATGTATTATTTTTTAAAGAAAATATAAAAATAAAAAAATTTGCAAACACTTCAAATTAAAAAAAAAAATTGTTTTCCAAAGCGATTGGAGATAATAAAAAAAGTATAAAGCCCTTTTCATATGGAGAGCTTCCATAGGCTAATGAATAATGATAGGAAGTGAAAGGAACAAAAGCATACTAACATATATTTCATTGTGCCTAAAAGCCATTTAGTTCACATCAAAAAAGGGAAAATTCTTTGAATTTTTATTCTTACCACTAATAACAAGGATCTGGTGCTTCTGACCCCAGAAAATGACTAGCACAAAAACAATAATTTTAGTGGAGTAAGAAAAATGTTACTATTAGTAGAAGGAACCTTAGCTTCTTTATAAGCTCTATATATGTATTTTAATACTTATAGGCATGTATGTGAATGCACAATTCCCTTAGAAACTGCGTCCCCTTTTGTATTTATCGATGCAAACTTTGCTTAGTGAGGTGAAAATGAAATTTATATATTAGTCATTGAAGTCTACACTGTGTAATATAATTAAATTATTGTTGGTTTCTATACTCTAAAATAGTTTAATTATTTATCATATGATTGTTATTGATAAGATTCTCAAATCAACCACCTTTCATTTTCTTTGATAACCTTGTTGTGCATGTCTCAATATCTTTATTTTGAGCCTAGCAGCCTAGCAAGATTCTTTATGCATAAATTATTTTTTATTTTTTATTTTGTGTGTGTTAGGTTTAGGTGATAAATCAATTGCTGGGATATGTAGGGATTATGTTATGTGTAGTTGGAATTTATAAACAGAAGGACCCATTTGTAATAATAAAAAAAAAAAAACTAAAAAGAAACTTCCCAAGATATCACCTGTCTTGCTTTTAATTGATCATGATGATACTGATATTGATGAGAATCAAATATGAAAAAAAAAATGAATTGGGTCAATTTAATTTTTGTTTTTATTTTTAATGTTTTCATTTTAAAGTTATATAAAATAATATAAATAGTTAAAATTAATTTTTTTATATTTTCTATAAAAAATAGTATAAAATGAGAAAAAAAAAAGAAACGTTAAAATTAAGCAAGAAAAGAAAAATGCTAAATCAAAAGCAAATATGAATGAAAAGAAGACACGGTTTGATCTACTTCCTTCAACCAAAATAAAACTTTTCTTGTTTATAAAGTTGAGTATAAATGAACATTAAGCCCAACCTTACCAATATAGTTTTTAGATTTACAAATAATTTCAAATCTTTCAAACGCGTCTTTAATTTGTTCTCACTTGGTGGACAGATACTAGGTTAAACACACAATTTCATTTTCATTTTGGTAATTAAATAACAAAGATTTAGGAAAAATTATAAACTCCATTCCAAGAAAAAGATAACAATTTATTATGGCAGAAGTCACAATTTCAACTTGCTTTGAAAAATAAATAAATTCTAAAATATAAAATAGGTCAACGAGATTAAACTCCTAATTACTTGATCTGACATATACACAAGACTTGAAAGTTGAAATATGATCCATCATCACCTCTAAGCAAAGGTAGGTTCTGAATTCTTTTATGGTTTTGAAGTCAAAATTGGAAGGTGGGTAGTTAATTAGTAAGGATTATTATCAATAAGATGACATAAACAATTAGATCGTTATCAAAGGATTATATGTACTTAATCTTGTGTCCTTTTTCAAAAACAGAAAATTTATACAATGAGAATACTTGGTAGTTGGTATATTACAATAATAATGTATTCTTGTATTAATAAAGAAAAAAAAAACTTGGATGAACAAATACACATGATCATCTCCTTCCTATCCTTTTTGTAAACCAAGTTTCATTATAATTTGAAGCAAATCTCTCCATGAGATTTCTCAATTGAAACTTGTTTAATACCAAAAAAAAAAAAAAGAAAAAAAACATAGCATCTCACCATAGATGCAAAAAAAGAAAGAAAAAAAGAAATGAAAAAACCAGTAATATTTCTTTGTCAATCTCCACCTGACATGTCCCTGAATAGGTATGCTATGATGATATGATAGCATACACTAAAATAGTGATTGAAAAACCTTTTTAGTACTTCCGAGAACCCAAGCTTGTTGAAAACTCATCATGCCTTTCTAGTTTCTTCTTTGTTTTTCCCTTCACACCCAAACACACCTTCATCATTCTCTGATCTTCTTCTTCTTCTTTTTCTGATCATACAGCACAACCCAAACCTCTGGCTTCATATCCTTTCATGATTCTTAGCCTCTTGCATGAGGTCACAAACATGTCCCATGGAACATCTCCAACCAGCATCCAGTCACCATCCTTGTCCTCATATGTAGGTGCATAATCAGATCCCTTATACCCTTCCTTTTCAGAGTACTCACCTGAAAAAACCAAACCCAAAACCATTAATAACTTATTTCACAATTAAAAAAGTTAAAAAGATTTGATTTTTGAGTCTTAATTTTCATGGGATGTAGTTGTAGTTGTAGTTGTACTACTACTACTCACCTATGGTCAACTTGAACATGTTTTCAAGGGCTTTGAGGAGTTGTGGATAGCCTCCATAGACCTTCAAATCAATCTTTCTGAGGTAAGGTGCTCCATCCATGCTGACCTTGACATAGATCCCACCTGCAGCCTCAGATTGTTCCTGAAGGCTGTTCTTCCTGTATGATCTGATTGGTGGCCACCCCACTATCTTTGCCCTGCACCCATCATCATCACCCATTTA
This sequence comes from Stylosanthes scabra, assembly GCA_036250425.1. Taxonomy (NCBI): domain Eukaryota; kingdom Viridiplantae; phylum Streptophyta; class Magnoliopsida; order Fabales; family Fabaceae; genus Stylosanthes; species Stylosanthes scabra. The sequence continues at coordinate 163,129 of JASCZI010090640.1, read as the reverse complement.
ATAATTACTTACTAAATCTCTCACAGTCAAATTATCAAACAGGTTCCATGCATGAACAAGAAAATATAAAAAAAAAAAAGGAACTCACTTGGAAGGTGGGGGTGCAGCATCATCATCAGTGTTGTTATTAGAGCACTTAGATCCACAATCCTTATTATTAGCCGGAGAAGTTTCTTCCTGCAGTGGCCTCTTGTTGTTGTTAAGAACTGGTGTTGTTGATGATAATGATGATTTTTCTTCAGTTATAATAACATTATTCTCTTCAAGATGAGTTCCAGGCAAACCCAATCTCAGCTCTGTTGCCTTAAGATTCTTGATATCTGCTGCATCCATGTTGAATAATCTTCTCTTCTCTTCTCTTCTCTTGATGATGATGAAATTGAAGAATGAAATATGAGATGTGAAGGAAATGAAAGTGGTTTTAATAGTTTTATAGAAGGTAGGTGGGTGTGTGTAAGGTGTGAAGAGAGAGAATAAGGGGGTGTTCGGATGGGATGCATGAATTAAGGACAAAGACAAGGGAAGAGGTGTCGGTAGAAGGAGCAGCAACTTAAAAGCAACATGTCCCTACATTTTCAGGACAAGCTCAGGACACTCCTTTCTTTATGCCATGGGATGAAATGGACGGTCCAGATCACGTCTTGGAGATGAAATCAGGAGCGTTGGCTTTAAGCAAAGGAAGAAGGGAAACATGCCCATGTGAATGGTAGGCCATCCCATCCTTTTTATTTTTATTGTTCTTCTCCGAGTGCCAATGGGACCCTCTTTGCCATGTGATATAAACTACTACCTTGCACACCATACCATACCTTCCTCAACCAATCATATTACCCAAAAACTAAAAAAAGAAATTATGAACGAAAAATATAAAAATAATTCATTTATTAACAATGCAAGATAATCAATAAAAATTCAATCAATATCGATCAATAATTTAAATTGAATATTTTATTTCTTTTGGTTTCAAATGTTTTATTTTTTTAAAAATATAAAGTTAGTTGATGATTGCTTTAGGTTTCGAATATTTCATTGCTTCTATTGTGGATGTTCTATAAAAAGTGGTTACAGATATTCTATTTTTTGTTGACTGTTTTGTTGATTATAAACATTAGCACAGAAATTTATATTTTTCAGTGCTAATGTTCACATTTTTTCATATTATTAAATAATATGTATATGTGTACAATAATATATATAGTATTATTCTAAAAATTATTGTGACTAATGAATTATTGTTTGCACAAAACATAAATTAAACCACTGATACTTATTTATTTAAGTGGATTAACAAAATATTCCCTTGAAATACCTAAATTTGCTATGTATATATGGATATGATGGATGAAAATTGGGAAGGCAAATATATATGTAGATGTTGGTTTTTCTTGATGTGTTGTTTTGTGGAGTTTAGAGTACCATTGGTGAACATTGTTAAGTGGAATTAGTAATTATAATCATACTTTCTCAAGTCAAATTATATGGAGAAATGCTTGATAATAAGGTTTGTATATACTAAAGAGACCCAACAAGGAAAAATGTTAGTTGTTGAGATTAGTTAAGAGATTATTATGGTAATTGGTTACATTATATAATGTATTCTATAAGTCATGTTAACATATTCGATCATTGTTGTTATCTTCTATTTTATTATAACATCTATTAAAAATATAATTTTTTAAAAGTTTATAAGTGCATAATATATCTTATTACGTTTATAAAGTTTATATTAAATGATGATATCTTTAATATGTTTTCCACACAGTCACATAATTATTTTTTGAATTCTTATAATTTTTTTCATGAAGTCTTTTATTTTTCACTCACTTTTTTATTTTATACTAAAATTTAAGTTATGTAAGCTTTAACAATTGCATTCCTCGTCAAGATTTTAACAGTTATATGAAATCACCCTAAACCAATTTACAAAGTTCATGACTTATACGAGGAATAATAGTTCCGTTATTCCCACATCTTTTTACTAAATAATAAATTGATACCTATATAAAAATATAATAACTGCTTATTTATTAACTGCATTATATTTTTTTTAATTAAAATATATAATTAATTAATAATAACCATATTTTTATATAAATATAAAGGTAGTGTTTACTAAAAAAATGTGTGAATAGCATTATTCGATGAATAGTAATGCAACATTGCCAACTCATTTCATGGCAGTCCAACATGTAGCTAGAACAACTGCCCGAAGTTTTTTGCCGCAGTTTCTGTAACTTTAACCGTTGCAAATAAAGCCCCAACCCAAAGAAACCTTCTAATTTGTAACGTCCCACAATTCATTTTTTTCCCTCCTTTTTCTTTTGCAACAGTTCTCAAACTGATGCCTAAGTTTAATTTTGTTTATATAGTATTGGAAAAGTTTTAAATAAACAAATACATCGATAATTCTATTGATTTTTATCCGTTAAAAAATATATATAATATATATATAAATTATAATTAACAACTAAAAATCAATAAAACACGTATCCATATATTCAAAACTCTTATAATATTTTATGCTGTCAATATAAATATTGAATTATTGTCAGCAAAAGAAAATATTGAATTATGCATGTAGTGTTTTGTAAGTGGCAATTCATGTACCTACTTTATATGAAGTAGTTTAATTACATGATGCAAGGCAAGGTCGTGTCTAAGTGACCAAATAAACAATATATATCAAACCATGACTAGTAAATATTCATAGCCAAAATTACAAGTTAGTTACCATTATAATCTAATAATACTATTACAATATACACTAAATTATTTATTCGTTTCTGTAGGTTTGACATAAGATAAATTATGAAGTATTATAAAAAAATATATTATTATAAAACCAGTGTAATTTTTTTAAAAAAATAATACAAACCATAATTAAGTATCTAATTATATATTTCATATTAAATCTAAATTAAATAAAAGAGTTACTATTAGTTATCATTTGGTTTTCCATTATAATAATTTTTCAACTAAATAGGATAAGGACTGATAGTTCGCTACCGATCAAAGATTCATTTGAGGGCTTCCTGCAACAAACATATAAGATGGGATGATTGGAATTCTCAAGACTCGTATTAGTTAAGTAGACAAGGGAACTAACTACATCATTAACCCGAATTGGTAAGCTACTACTAGCTAATGTGTGCACATATCAGAAAAAAATAATTTGAGTCTCGCTGCTTGGTTTGTCGGAATATTGTCACCATCGATTATTAATAATGAAGACATAAAATCTAGAGAATTTGTGGTAAAGAGAAGCAAGATGCAAGAACATGAATGCGTAGAAATAATTAAGGCCTATGGCCTATGGGATCTTGGACTTGTGGTGCTTGTCTTGAAGGCTTGGCAGTAGCAATAACGCAATATCCAAAACACGCATCACATATATGAGAAAGTGATGCTCAACTAATATTAATAACTATAACTATTTGAATAATACTTGGACGTAGATGTTGATCTCTTCTTGCCTGAATTTCAGGCTCACTAGCTAGCTGCGATTTTGCTGGCTCCCCTTGGGTCTTGATTTGACAAATCAATGTTACCTGACCGTACGTGTGTGAGTGTGTAACTTCACGTACACTTAAAGTTAGGTAAATATTTAGATACAGTTAATTTTATGTGAAATTATTTGTTAAAAAACATCAGATAATTTGATATATTTGACTAAACTATAATCTAACAACTTAGAATGTCAATTTCGTGTGAAATTAACTGCAAGTGAATTTCCACTCTTAAGTTATTATTGTAAAATCCTTAAACTCCTTCCCTTAGCATTTTTAACTCTTGAAAAATGCATGTAGCTTTATATTAGAGTTAAATTGGTATAACTATTCACCATTACAAATTAAAACCAAGAATTGGGAATGAAAGAAATGTCTGCAATAATCAAATATCTCCGATATCCAAGATAGTATATGTATATAGATATGTGTAATAATAAAAGTTGGATTGAAGAATTGATTTTGCTCCAAACGTGGAATGCTATGTGGAGTTGTTATGGCTATTATTAGAGATTTTGAGCAGCAGGGAGTGCTATTTGTATAATTCAAATGACATGAATGAATGAATTGTTTGTTGGTATTTACTTGTGGCTCATAGAGATTCTAATTTATTACGTTTGCCCACCAAAATGAGAGATCTGAAGCCATGTCACATGAAATATATATCTTCGTGTCCCTCATTGCACTCCTCCTCTCTATCTATCAATCGACGTTCTCATTACCAACATATATGCATGGTATGGTATTCACAAATTAAACGAATTGGATCATATATCTTTTACTTATAAGGAAAAAATACCAAAATTACACATAAAAGATTTGAACGCTGACAAAACTATCCATGAAAGAAAGAAATCAGTTTTCTTTCCATGAAAGATAGGTTTTGTATAACAAAACTACCCAAATATCATTAACCAAACATTGATTTTAGGTAGTTTTGTATGGCGTTTTGGGTAGTTTTTGTAAGTACTCATTTGTACTTATTTTTGTCTCATGTATGGTGTGTCATTTTAATTGGTTTATTAAATATTAAATTAAATAATATTTAATTAATAGAAGGAAGTTACGTTATTTTTAAAAGTAACCAACTTGATGGGAGTTGGTTTTTATGTGTACGTGAAAATAAACCGAATTTCAGTCCTGTATTCCTGCCAATAAAGTTTTCTTCCTTTTCCTTTCCATCAACTGAAGAACACTCAAGAAGAAATAAAGCTTGGCAAAGGAACAGATAAAGAAATTCTTTATATTAAAACTTCACTCACTCATGGATCAAGGTTAGTAATTCTAGTAATTAATATTTGTAAGAATCATGAATTTCAAGATCCTTATAACACAAATAACAGTTAATATGGAAAATAATAAATTTGTTTTACATGTGGTATCGGAGCTTTTAGGTTGTAAAATTTGTGATTGTCCATAAAATAATATATTCATATAAAATTGATGAATTATGAGATTAGTAGTTACATGAAGTTAATTTTATTTTCTTGTACATGAAATTTGTGTTTGATGAACATATAAGTATTATGTGCCTAATTATGTATGAATTGATCAAAATGCATGATTTTTGTTCTCTTGAAATTATATATATATGGTGTTAATAATACTGTCGTACATGCATGCTTTGAAGTGATTTATGCCATTGAATTTTACACTTCTTGATTTTCTTATTTCAAAGCATATGAATTGTCTTTTGAATATGACCATTTGTAACAATAAGTATTTGGCAAATATATTAGGTATGTATATGTCCAAATTTTGTTTCTTTTATTTTCTGTAGTAGCAAAATAAAAATAATTTTGCATTGGAATTATTTATGTGAGATTTGTTAATCACCAAAGTGGTCAAATCTAAAAGTTTTAATTAATTCTAAATTTATGATATTTTGTATCAATTACATATAAATTAGATGTTAAATAATGATTATTTTATATGTAATTTGGAGTTCATTCTTATGAGACATTTAAGGATCGCCCAAAGGTTGATTAGTTGTTCTTATACTTAATAAACATAATTGTTGGCATGTATGTGTACTATTATTACCTGTATTTAAATATCCAAAGATATTAAATATTTTAATCGGTGCATGTATCTTTGCTAAATAAAGTTATATTTAATTTTTTGGCATCATTCTATTATTGTTGTATATTGATATATTGCCCAAAGGAGATTATTAGTATATATTTTGAATGTTTATATGAATGCTCTTTGAATCTGAATAATGTATTGCCCGATGACTCAAAGTGTTAATATTAAGTATGTGTTTATTGCAGCCAAGGTTCGGAGAATCGGACCGGTCATTGAACCGGTGGAGTGACTGGTTCAAGGGTTTAGAGGTTCGACCGAGGTCGGACCGTTTATTTAAATATATAATAAAATAATTTAAAATCATTATAAAATTATTTAAAATATAATATTATTAATTTTTAATTAAAAAAACGCTAAAAAACCGGTTCACGATTTTTGATCAATTTTGACTGGTCTGTTGCCAACTGGTTTTCGCATGTGAACCAGACCGGACAAAGGATTGGTTCCCGATTTTTCCGGTCGAACCGGCCGGTCCGGTCCGATTTTCAAAACACTGATTGCAGCAATTCTTCCTATCGCATTGCATTCGCATGCTACGTCTGTTCCAATGTTTAATGGGCTGAATTTTTCTGATTGGTCTGAACAAGTCCAATTTCACCTTGGTGTTTTGGATCTTGATTTAGCACTTCAAGTTCAAAAACCTGCTGCTATTACTGTTCTTAGTAGCAATGAAGAGAAAGCCCATTATAAAGCTTGGGAAAAATCAAACAGATTTAGCCTTATGTTTATGCGAATGAGCATAGCAAATAACATCAAGTCTGCTATTCCCAAGGCTGATAATGCTAAAGAATTTATGAAGCTTGTGGAAGAGCGCTCCCAATCTGCTGATAAGTCTCTTGCTGGGACATTAATGGGTAATTTAACCACCATGAAATCTGATGGTTCTCGTACTATGGATGAGCATGTCATTGAAATGACAAATATTGCAGCAAGACTTAAATCCTTGGGAATGGAAGTGGATGAAAATTTCCTTGTGCAGTTCATTATGAACTCATTACCGTCTGAATATGGTCCTTTTCAAATGAACTATAACACCATGAAGGATAAATGGAATGTGCATGAGTTGCATAGTATGCTAGTTCAAAAGGAAACCAGACTTAAGAATCAAGGAAACCACTCTGTTCATTACCTGAACCATCAAGGAGTTGGAAATAAAGATGGAAAGAAGCATGGAAAGGGAAAGAGGCCATTAAAGACTGCTGAGTCCTCTTCCAAAATCCAGAAGAAAGACAAATGTCATTTCTGTAAGAAAACTGGACACTTCCAAAAAGACTGTGCAAAAAGGAAGGCTTGGTTCGAAAAGAAAGGTAATAAGCTTCATTATGCTTATGTATGTATTGAATCAAACTTAATTGAAGTTCCTCGTAATACATGGTGGATTGATTCTGGTGGTACTATTCATGTTTCTAACTTGGTGCAGGAATTCCTTACAACCCGAACCATAAGGCCAAATGAAAAGTTTGTCTACATGGGAAATAGAGATAAAGCTCCAATGGAAGCTGTCGGAACTTATCGCTTAATTCTTGACACTGGACATCATTTAGATTTATTAGATACTTTTTATGTTCCAAGTATTTTTAGAAATTTGGTTTCTTTATATAAACTTGATGTTGCTGGTTACTCTTTTAATTTCGGGAATAGTTGTTTTAGTTTGTTTAAGAACAATTATTTAATTGGATCTGGCATACTTTCTGATAGTTTATATAAATTTAATCTTGACAATTTATATGCCGAATCACTTATGACTTTGCATCATAAAGTTGGCACTAAACGTCGTTTAGTGAATGTACGTTCTGCTTATTTGTGGTATAAAAGATTAGGTCACATTTCCAAAGAAAGAATGGATAGGTTGATAAAGAATGACATCCTTCCAAATTTGGATTTCACTGATCTCAATATTTGTGTTGATTGCATTAAAGGAAAGCAAACAAAACATACAAAGAAAGAAGCCACAAGGAGTACTCAACTTCTTGAGATTATACACACTGACATATGTGGACCTTTTGATGTAAACTCTTTCAATAAAGAAAAAATACTTTATCACCTTCATTGATGATTATTCACGTTATGGTTATGTCTACCTGCTACATGATAAATCTCAAGCTATCAATGCTTTGGAAATTTATATAAATGAAGTTGAAAGGCAGTTAGATAAGAAAGTGAAAATTATTAGGTCTGATAGAGGTGGTGAGTATTATGGAAGGTATGATGAGAATGGACAAAATCCAGGTCCATTTGCTAAATTTCTTGAAAAGCGTGACATATGTGCTCAATACACAATGCCAGACACACCTCAACAAAATGATGTATCAGAAAGGCAAAACCGTACTCTAATGGAAACGGTTAGGACAATGATGAGTAATGCATCTTTACCTATATCACTGTGGATGTACGCTTTAAAAACTGCTATGTATTTATTAAATAGGGTTCCTAGTAAGGCAGTTCCAAAGACTCCATTTGAGTTATGGACGGGAAGGAAACCTAGTTTAAGACACCTACATGTTTGGGGATGTCAAGCAGAAGTAAGAATTTATAATCCACAAGAAAAGAAATTGGATGCAAGAACAATCAGTGGATATTTCATTGGTTATCCAGAAAAATCAAAAGGATATAGGTTTTATTGTCCTACTCATAGTACTAGAATAGTTGAAACTGATAATGCACGGTTCATTGAGAATGGTGACAACAGTGGGAACACAGTTTCACAAAATATGGAAATTAAAGAAGTGAGAGCACATGTAGTACGTGCTCCTTCAATTTGTGCTTCTACCTCTAGAGTTGTTATTCCACATGTTATTGAACCCAATAACACTGAGGAGGAACAACAATTTAATGATCCTGTTGTTATTGAACAAAATAACAATCAATAGGAAGAAGAATTAATTGATTCCATAGTAAATAATGAGCCGATAATAGAACAACCACAACAAATTGCATTAAGAAGGTCTCAAAGAGAAAGGAGATCTGCCATTTCTGATGATTATGTGGTGTATTTACAAGAGACAGAAAATGACTTGAGTATTGCTAATGATCCAGTTTCTTTCTCACAAGCCATGAATAGTGATAATGTTGATCAATGGTTAGATGCCATGAAAGATGAGTTTAAATCAATGGAACAAAATAAAGTATGGGACCTTGTGGAATTACCTGAAGGGTGCAAGAGAGTTAGGTGTAAATGGGTCTTTAAGACTAAGCGTGACTCTCATGGCAACCTTGAACGATACTCATTTGTACTTATTTTTGTCTCATGTATGGTGTGTTATTTTAATTGGTTTATTAAATATTAAATTAAATAATATTTAGAAAAAAAGACAAATTTGCCCTGATTTTTTAAAAATTAGACAAAAGTACCCCCAATTTAACAAAATACCTACATGCCACTCACATTCAATTAAACAGGACAACCATGCCCTCCCGTTACTCTGAATCACGTGAGCATAATGAGGAAGGCTGATGTGGCTCATAACGGACATGATGTGGCACGTAACGTCTCCAGCGTGGACAACGGAGTCCGTTCCTGAATGGGAGTGTGCAAAACACTGCGTTTTCCTTCATTTCCCAATTCATAAACCCTAATCGAAAGTAGGGATCTGCCCCCTTCCCCCCAATTGAATTTGAAGATAGGGTTTCGTCACCCAAGGACGATGGAGAGCCAAGGCGTGTCATCAGGATCGAGACGGAGCGCCGGCGGTGTGGATGGGAGGGCAGAGAGGTCATCATCGTCGACGCAAGGTGTGTTCTTAGCGTCGGAGGGAGACAACAAGGATGGTGTGGCGCCGAAGTACAGATGTGGGGTGTATGCTATACTGTACATGGCAAGGACTGCACGAAACCCAAATAGGCTATTCTTCGGGTGCCCATTCTTCAAAGTAAGCATATTGTGAGTTAGTTGATTGTGTTTTCTGTGGTTAGTTTGTTGGTGGATCTTTGGGGATCCGAATGATGTTGTCATTGTGTTTGTGACAGAAGGCAAGTGTAGCACACTGTAAGTACTTTGTATGGCTGGATAGGCACATTGAGAAGCTAGGAATTAGTGGTGAACAGAAACGTGCTGAGAAAAGTGAAGATATTGATGAGAATTTTGCAATGCTTGGGGTGGAGAACAGGATTACAAAGCTGGAGGATAGATTGGCTGTAATGGAGAGGAGGAATAAGCCTAGGTCTTTGTTAATATTGGGTTTGTTGGTCTGGGTTGTTTCCCTCTTTGCTGCATGTATGTGAAGGGGTGATTATGTTTAGGCTTTAGGGTTTTTTTGAATGGGATTAGTGGTTTGTAACCTGGAATGGGATTAGTGGTTTGTAACCTGGATTGTGATTAAGTAATTCTGATGGAATGGATTGTAATTTGTGGTTTGCCACTGAACCTTAAGTTAATGTAACTTGTGGATTGTCATGTATGTGCTATATTTGCAAACTACATTTGCTCTGGAAAATCAGATTGTAAATAATAACACACAATGATTAGATAATAGAATATCCAAACAGATTCTGATCAAGTGCATTAAACAAAGCACTGCTACAATGCAAAGTATGACTAGGTCCTCTACCAATTACAAGTATTCTAGGTATAGGCCTAATAAGAAAGTTTAAGGATGCATAGCATCAGCATTAACAAGGTTTCAACCAAAAAAAAGGACATACTTAGATGTTCCAATACAAAACGCATAAAGGAGCTATGCTCCAAATATTACATTTGTGTCTCAGCTTAACAACATTTATGGATGCTTGCGTAGCCCTGGAGTCTGCATGAACCTAAATTTCTTTTGTGTGGAGGCACTTGCTGCAGCAAGGGTTTCCTGTGATGGTCCAAATGGTGGTTCAGATGGTGGTGGACTTTGCCTATCCACTCTCCGACGAATAGCCTGTTTTTTCCTCATTGATGAATGTGTTGGTAGCACTTGTGGTCCTGGGACTTCTTGTTCAGCCCACACCATCATTTTAAAATGCATTGAGGACAGTAAACAATTGTGGGATTTAGCAGTCCAGAAACAAATTTCAATTTCAAACAACACAAAGTGTCGTTGGTGAAATAAGACAAATTTGCCACTAACTAATTTTAAAAAAGACAAATATAACATTGATTTCTGATATTGAGGGACTAAAATACCACTAGCAGTATAACATATTACCTCTTGAGTTTGGGGTGCAGATTGTGTCAAGGGAAGCTCAACCTGTGTAGTTGTGTTTGTTGATCTTGAATTTGCCCTAGTCTTTCTTGTCTTTGGTTTCCAATTGGGGTTTGCTGCTGGGCCTTTGCAGGTCTTGTAATTATGCCCATTCTCTCGACATTTGGCACAAGTAATTCTCCAAGTCCTCTTCAACTTTCCATCTTGAATTAAGTCCTCAACTAGGTCTCTTTGCCGGTTGTGCACCTTTGGTCGGCCAATAGGCCTTTTGATGATGGGAGCTTTAGTTTTAATATAGTTGGGTGAACTCCAGTATTGCTCACTGGGCACGGGTTGGATATGGTGCCTGTAAGTTGCATTGATTGACTCCATACATAGCCATTTGTGTACATAGTCCTCAACTTGATCTCGATGTTTCCTTATTGCAGCAATGGCATGTACACAAGGCATTCCTGCAAAGTTGATTACCGTAAGACACAGATTCAACACTGATTCAAATAATACCAATTTCATATAACAGTAGCTTCAGATTTGATGCATACCTGTTAGCTGCCACTTGTTACAAGAACAAGTGTGTTTGACCAAATCAACACTAAGTGTCTCATCTTGCCCTTTTTTAACTTCAAACCTCATTCTGGGGTCAAATCTGGTAAGATACGTCCAGGCATCCTCATTTATAGCCCTTATTTTCTCCATGGTGTCTTCGAACTAAACTACTGTGGTGCAATTTGCTCATTCCCACACTTTGTCCTTGAGTGCCATGTCTTTGAATTTGTTGGTGAAATTCTTGTACATGTGCATAACACAGTTTCGGTGATGAGCATTTGGCATAACTGCCTTAAGTGCTTCCCTCAAACCCTACACAAAGCAACCACAGAGATAACAAACTGAACATGAATATTACACATGACCTAAGCAGTAAAAAGGATAAGAGTTTCACCACAAATATTGCACATGAATACTAAATTAATACACTAACTTTTTGCTGATCACTCATGAAGTTCCAGCCGTGAAAATAAACCGAATTTCAGTCCTGTATTCCTGCCAATAAAGTTTTCTTCCTTTTCCTCTCCATCAACTGAAGAACACTCAAGAAGAAATAAAGCTTGACAAAGGAACAGATAAAGAAATTCTCTATATTAAAACTTCACTTATTCATGGATCAAGGTTAGTAACTCTAATAATTAATATTTGTGAGAATCATGAATTTCAAGATCCTTATAACATAAATAACAGTTAATATGAAAAACAATAAATTTGTTTTACATGTGGTATCAGAGTTTTTAGGTTGTGAAATTAATTGGTTTATTAAATATTAAATTAAATAATATCAAAGCTTTTCTGACAAAACTTTATATTTGTTTTACATCTGATTAATTGGTTTATTAAATATTAAATTAAATAATATTTAATTAATAGAAGAAAGTTACGTTATTTTTAAAAGTAACCAACTTGATGGGAGTTGGTTTTTATGTGTGTCGTACATGAAAATAAATCGAATTTCAGTCCTCTATTCCTGCCAATAAAGTTTTCTTTCTTTTCCTCTCCATCAACTGAAGAACACTCAAGAAGAAATAAAGCTTGGCAAAAAAACAGATAAAGAAATTCTCTATATTAAAACTTCACTCATTCATGGATCAAGGCTAGTAACTCTAGTAATTAATATTTGTGAGAATCATGAATTTCAAGATCCTTATAACATAAATAACAGTTAATATGGAAAACAATAAATTTGTTTTACAGTTTTATCATCTAAAACCCATCTTTCATAAATAAAAAGCTCATTTATTTCTTTCATGGTATTTTTATCGGCGTCCGAATCTTTTATGAGAAGTTTTGATATTTTTTCCTATTTATAATTAGTCTAGTTCATTCATGTTAATCTTTGAAATAAGATAACGATATATTCTAAGTTAATATTCAAATTAATCCTTAAAATTTGCTGCAAGTCTCAATTTGGCTCTTGCATTATTAATTACTTCAATTTAAAAACTAAATTTATTTTCACTTTGTAACTATTGTTAGATTCTTGCATGATTTCTGTTAACATCGTGATAACGGGACACATTAACATATAGTCCGTCAAAATGAAATTTAATCATATAAAATGAGGTAGAATACTACCTGTTATGACATATGGTATTGACTATCTGCATCGGCATATATATTATGTCTAAATAATATTAACGAAAATTACTCAAAAAGAATAACTGAAGTTACTGAATAAAATTTCAAGATTTAAATTGAGACTCAAAACAAATTTTAGGTACCAATTATAAGTATTAATTTAAGTAAGATAGCATCCTAAAATACACTTATTTTTATCTTCACAGAACAATATATGTATGATCATAAAAGGTAGGTGGGTCTAACTCAATCTCAAAAATTAACTTATGAGATAAGAGATGCTTCACATTTATATGGTATCAAAGTTTATTCGATCCAATGATGTTGGTGGGCCATCCACTAGTTTATGTTTATGCTCTAGATAATCATTCTTAGATGTAACGAAGGTGTATTACAAGTCACAAATCAATTAAGGATATGGTCTCTTGAGAGTATATAAATGTGAGGCATCTCTCATCCTATGAACTAAATTTTAAGGTTGAATTAGGTCCACATAATCTCAATTCTAATAATAATTTTGACGAAGACATGAAGTGCAGTTATTTTCGATTAAACAACAATCTACAAAAGTCATATAATTGATGAGAATTATTCTTTTAAAAACAAAAACTTATTTTGGATATATTAAACAGAAGAGTCGAATATATATCTAAATGGTTACTATTAGAATAATAATGTAAACTTTAAGCTTATATAATTAATTAAGACGACTTGTCTTTATTAAATTATATGCCAATTTTACTAAAACATAATGTCAATAGTATACTAACAATAATTCCCACTCCAATATTGCGAAAGAATAAAGAAAATAAAAAAAAAATTCAATAACTCTCCACCTAGAAAAAAAATAAATTAAAACATCGAAGAGTTTAATTACCAATTTAATTAATAAAAATAATTTTATATTTTGAGCTAGCATGAGGAAAGCTTAATTAAGGTCCATGCTACTATTTAATGGAACCAAAAGAATAAATACATGCTGTTACAACCCTAGAAACCCCAAACAAGAAGGACCCTAAACAATCTGTCAAAAGCTGTGCTTGTTGGATATATGAGCTTAAATCATAAGTCGGTGTATGTCTTTTTTTTTTTTTCAATAGTGGTGGCTACCTATATTTTCTTAATGACAGCTCTTTAAACCAAAAAAAAGTGAAACATTTATCAAACATCTAACACTTAAATTATAAAATACTAAGAAATGTGCCGACATAAGGCATGATCCTGGATCAATCATCACTACTCATCATATCATATCTTAACATAAAATAAATAAAAGTTTAGAGGATACACATATCCCAGATGGTTGTGTCTATAATAATAATAATAATAAGGAAATTAAACCTTAGCTTGTTGGTGGTACAAAATAATTATGACGATGGCTTCTTGAGGTGTTAAGTTATAATATGTTGAACTAAAAAAAAAAGAATAAGAAATTCCCATTTGCGTGCAGTTAAGAATATTCTTTTAGTCTTGTAATAATTATATACGGATATAATCGATATAATATTGGTTAGTATCGTTTATTTAATTTACTCATCCGATTAATAAGTTCATGAAAGACTTTTCTTGTTTGGGATGGAAAGAAATTTATTATACTTTTTCTTTTTCGTATTTGATTATACTTTCAGTGACAGACCATAATTAATTAAGGAGCTGTAATAATTACATGGATTTATAAATTTTCAATATTATGACATATTATAGTTTATTTTATTTACTTTACTTTCCAATTATAAATGCTACGTACAATGAAATTAAAGAAAAAATGTATTATTAATTAGGTTGATTGATAATTGTGGAGGGAATGAGTGTGGGGTATGTGGTACGACGGTCAAAGGAAGAGCAGGAGTGAAATTACTGTAGGGGGAAGGTTCTGCTCTTCACTTGCAGTTTCAGGAATGTGCTATGTCCCTCTAATTAAGGACCCATTTTCTTGGAAAAGATAATTATTACCATTATCTGTTCCATCACATCTGATCTGCTTACCCCTTTCGAGTAGGACCACTCAATATAGTAATGAAAGGTTTTTACGGTATATATGTATTGTTGATTTTAATTTATATTTATATTTTAAATTTTTTTATTTATAATCATTGGTTAGCGATTATAATAATATACAATAATCCAAAAATTATTTCATATATATATATAAGTTATATAGATTTAAATCCTTTTAAAATATGAAGATATAGATTCACATATTCTTTTAATAAAATTTATATTTTTATTATTTATATTTATATTGGATAAATTTTCACAATATACTTTAGCATTAGGGTATTGAGTTTTCTTTTTTTTGGATGCTTACATGATGAATGTTCTAAGAGACTCAAAGAAGAGGGATTGAGTCTGAGTATCATTTTGCTTAAACTTAAATGTGAAAGCTTACTGTTATCAGGGACGGATCCAGAAATATTATTCTGGAGGGGCCGAAAATATATATAATATAAAAAAAAATTTATAAATAACTTAGCTTATGTAATTAAAGTATACTAAAAAAATATAATAATAAAAATATGTTTTAAATTATAAAAACTATGTATATATATTTTTTTATTGATCAATTTTTTTAGAATTAATTAGTATACGACAACGTTTTATATCATAAAATCTAAATCTTTGAAGATTTTATCTGATTGAAAAATGATTTGGTAGTCATTTTACGCTAAGTTCTTTTTTGTTTAAATATTATTCCTTGCCATTTTGTTATTATTGGATATAGATAACATTTATGCTAATTTTTTTTTGATATTATTACTTCTCTTATAATTATTAGAGATAAATAATATTTGAGTTAGACTTTTATTTATACAAAGTTAAATATTAAATATATTTAACAATTTAGTATTTAGTGTAGTATTATTTTTCGAATACAAAATAAAAAATTAAATAATATATTATATAATAACCTTTTTATTAATTAATGTTCAAAATGTTGGGGGCCGAGGCTTATGCTCGCCCCCCTTTAGATCTATCCCTGGCTGTTATAAATTGTCTCTAGATGAAGTAGGAGACAATTTATGCTCTGTTTCAAAACCAGCAGTAAATGAAGAAATGCAGAACGAGAAAGATGGCACAAGCATGTATCCTGATTCGGCTACTACCACTGCAGCCCACATCCAGTCTACACCACAACCATGGTGGAATTTCACTATAATTTCATAATTACATGCACCAATTCAATGAAATTAAAAAAACTGCCTAAACCTAGGACTTCAACTCAACATGAGTGCTAACCCAACTCACAAGGGGAACCTACCTAGTTCACTCTCCACAACAAACATGTTGTATCTCTAATGAAGAAGAAAAATAGTAATGACTTTTTCTCAATACCTAAACTCTTGCCTTTTCTCTCATGGCTTTTGTTAATCCTCACTATAAGCCTTTTACCACCATGATGAGTACAAAAAACCTAAGTCTAAATATCAATACATAACATTATAGAAGAAGAAGACAGAATGTTCTCAATGGATGAAGGGGCTCTTTCTTTTTGTGTATTCTGCTTGCTTATTCCTTTGCCCAAGCACTCTTTAAATAGGTTTCCACCTTCTATTGATGATCTTATCCTTCCAATTTGAAATTTGGATGATTCTAGTTGTTGCAAGCATATTCCAAAATCCAGCTGCCTCTGATTGTGCCGTTGCAGAATTTGCAGCCAGGTAGTAGAAGGAGTTGTCCTTGCTGTCCTTGTAGTACTGTGATTGATCTTGACCATTCCTTCATTCTTTCTCATCAAGAAAGATCTTCGGCCATCTGATTGTATTCAGTCTAGGATCCTCAAATACTTTGGTGAAGCTTTTCTTTCCTTCACATGAATCAGCAATTGTCTTTGCCTCCAAAATCTTGAGCTTATCCTGCAAGCAAAAAGTAAACGGCAGCAGTACATGGGGCAATAAAATGGGCTATCAAAATTGGCCTTAAAGGCATATGTGATCAAATAGTTAACGGGTTTATAACACAGTACTTATATTTTTAACCCAACCTATTTTAATATTTTAGTCATCATCAACAATAAAGGTTTATAAACCCAACCCATGAAACTGAAATTTTAAAATATGGGGGATATTTGTAAAATGTGAAATAGTAATAGGGTCAATTTTTATTTTTTAATTTCGAAAAAATTCTAGTTTGTGACTCTTGAAATAATGTGAAACATGATTGTGGACTTATAATTGTTAATTGTCCCTGAAGTCAAAGAACTTGGAAGACAAATGAATTAAAACTAATAACTAATAAAGTGAGGATGAAAGGTGATGTTGTGTGTGTCTATATATATAATCGTGGTTTGAATGTTGAATGCAGATTTGGTTAATAGATAGAGAACCAAAGAATGGTATGAAGAATGACATCGTGGTGATATTTGATCCATGTTCTTCGTTATGCCATCACCAATAAGTATATATATATATATATATATAATATATATAATATAATATAATTGATGTATCAAATCAAATCAAATTATATATAATGCGAGAACTATTTAAATTCAATTCATGTTTAATAAGCGAACTCAATTATGAAATTTTCAGATTTCAAAAAGAAAAAAAAGTGGTGATGACTAATGAGTAATACTTGAATAATTAAAAATGGATTTTTAATTAATATAATTAATTATGAGAATGAACATTTTGTTAATAGCATTGTGAGTGAATGCAAGAGTTTGAGAGAGAGAGAGAGAGGTGGCGACATAGCAATAATTTAAAAATGATATGATATATATCCGACCGAGATGACTAATGACAATACCAACACAGTGATCCCACCGTTTTCTTTTACGTCAAATTTGACAACAAATCAATTGGTTTTTTACAACTCTCATTTTCCTTGTAACTGCATATACTCATAATTTCTCGCGTCTGTTTACACAAATTAAAATTGATATATATACTCTCTTAATTCGTTTTTGTCTCTGTTTCGTTACTTTAGTTCAATGTATAATTATTTATATTAATAAATCTGATCTGAATTAAAAGATAACGTTACTAAACAATCTTTGTGTCATAAAACTATTATTTATTTTTTAAATTTAAACTGATAAAAAATTATGTAAATAATTATATTTCTATACACAGTGTTAGAGCTAAGTTTTCTTTATTGCTATTTTTAAAACATAAATTTTAAATGAATATACTTTTAACGTAATATTTTATTATATTTAATTTTTTTTGTCAGGAATTTAATTAAAAAATTAAAATATGACGTTAAATTTAATTAAAATAAAAAATTATAATAAACAAATTAAAATTTTCATTAAATTATAGAAACTAAAATTTTAATTTAACCTAAATATATATTTCTATATATACGAAGCAATATGAGATGAAAGTAGAGATTATAACGAAAAAAAAAAATATGGGGATTATAAGTTCATAATATTGCAGCAAACACGGCGCTACTAAAATGGGTGAGGATGGTACATGAAGAAAAATATTTTTCTTATTTTAAAATTAATTAAAATGATAAGAAAATAATTTTTTAAATATATGAAAATGTAATTTTGAGGGACAGTGATATATAGAGTGATGAGGTAGTAAGAGGTGATTGGTGGAAGAAGATGTGGCAGAAAAGACAAGAAACATGGAAATACATACACGTGTGGTGTCCCATTGACATGACAAGACCCTTTGTGGGTCCCATTCCACACGGGAGGCATTGGATTATTGATGTACCATGAATTGGTCCCCACCTACACCCCCCATTTACTGTTACTCATGATTTGATTTGAGACCAATCACACAAACATGAACCATCCATCACTTATTCTTCTTCACTTATTAACTAATTAATTAATTTCATATTTTTGTTTCAAGTGAATTATCACTTATTAGGGAGAAATTTTAATTAGTAGAGCAATTGAGGAAAGTGAGTGTCGTTTTGGTTCGCATCCAATTCCAAACCCATTCGTGCGTTGCTTCTTCTCCCATTTCCATCGTCCTTTATTTCCTTATTGGGACCCATCACACCTTTGTTTTCATCTTAATGATGGGAGGGAAGGGTGATCTGTAACTTGTGATTTGTGATTCACTCCACGTGGTTAATTTTTAGGGATGGCAATGGGTAATCGTGGGGCGGATACCACTACTTCCGTTCTATTCTCGTTTATAAAATTGCCATCTATCTTCACCTCATTTCTGTCGCGGGTCCTTGTTTATAAATTTCCACGGATTTGGCGAATATCCGCAAATATCCATTGATATTAATTTTTAACAAAAGAAATTAAAAATAACACAAATATATTAACCTTTAGTATAATAAAATAAAATTTAAGATATTAAAATATAAATATAATGCTCAACATACACATAAAATCTCAAACATATAAAATAAAATAAAAATATGTTTCTAATATATGAATAAAATCTAACTTTTATCCATATATATAGGGATAAATATATAATTACAATTTTCGCGGGGATTTCGCAGGTACCCATGGGGCGGGTACCTCTACTCCCATCCCTGTCCCCGTTTATTCGTGGTGATGGATATCCGTGCTCGTGGAGATTTTGCGGATCCCCATTAGCCTTCTCATCGCGGATAATTAAGGTTGGTATTCGCGAGTGTGAGGATTTTTGCCATCCCTAATTTTAACGTGTTTGATAGAGACATAAATTCATTAAAAATGAAAAAAAACTTTATGATTAAGCTTTATGTTTGCATTTATATAAATTATCTATTACTATTTTTTTTTCCGTTTCAGCTAATTGTAACTTTATTTGATATACATGTGTCTCATTTTTAATTCAATTATTAGTTTGAGAGATAGTGCGATTGAGGATGGTTCGGATTTTGATGAAAATTTTATTGAAAGGGGTAAGAGTTATGGGTTAGAATGTGTAGGTATATATCTTGAGAGTGAAAGTTTTAAAGTTTTAGATATTGTAGAAGAAAGCGACAAATAAGCAAATTCAATTTCCATTCTTCCTAAATCATTGAATTTGAAAAAGATAATTAAGAAATAAAAATCTTTTTATTTTTATACCAATTTGTATTAGATGAAATTAAGTTGAGTTAATCTAATGATTAATTTATTAATTTATTTAAATAAATATTATGATTTGAATTTTTTTTATACATGCAATAATATATAAATTAACAAAAAAATTTTAAATTCATAGTGAATTATTTCTCAATCTACGAGAATACTATATGAAAAAAAAAATTGTATTAGATGAAATTATTTTATAGTTTTACTTTTAGGAGAGAAGCATATGAGAGGGGTTATATAGCCAGAGTAGCCCGGCCCGACAAGGAGATTTAAATGTGAGAGACATATGTATGTTATTGGGGACCCTAATTAACGTATGTTCCCTTTGATTTTCCACCAAATTAAAGCCACTTAATGATGCGGGTCCCCTTTCTTTCCTTCTCCCATTTCTGAATACTTTTATAGAGCCCTGTGTACACAACGTTAATGTATACCAAAGAAGAATAAAGAAAAACACCAACGTTTTTTTTTAAAAAAAAAATGGATTCTTTTCTCTCGTGTTTATTTTATAAAAGAATAAATGTAGGTAATTAAGTTTTAATTAGTTAATATGAACTATTTTCTAATTATAAAAATTCTTTATAATTTATTAAAATTTAGAGTTAAAGATTTAATATTTAGAACTAGAATTAATGATAAAAATTATTAAGTCTCTAGTTAAATTCTTTATAAAATACATGTTTATATATATCATATATAATTGGCTCATCTTTAAAGATTTCTTATTAAGTAGAGAGTTTATTTTTTATAATTTAAATTTTAAATTTTAAAGAGCATTGTACTCTTTACTTTTTAATTTTTAAAAATAATTTTTCTATGTAACTAGCTATATACTACATTTAAATATTGATTCATTTATTTGCATGTGTAATAAACTAATAATATTGTTATGTCTATTTTTTGTTGACCAACAAAATTCTACATCTTCAATTACTTTTGTAATATACTATACTTTTTTTTCGTTTTTCATGAAAATTGTTTAGGCTTAAGAGTTTTTTCTTGACATGCTTCTTTTTACTATTATACGTTTGGAAGCGTTTCAAATATATCCGGAATACCGGTGTTCCTATATTTTTAATCATTGATATTTATCATATATATATTTTATAATTAAAATTAATTAAGATTAATGGCTAAAACTACGGGAACATCGATATTTTGGGTACACTTGAAACGTTTCCTATACGTTTATGCTAGCTGACATATCTATAAAAAACGAAGACAGTAGGGGAGATCACAGGAAAAAAATTTATCTAGACGACTCTCTTACAATTCTAATATATATAATTTTTTTTATTGTGTATTTTCTTCCTTTCTAACGGCCATAAACTCTTAATATTTATTTAAGAGTACAAGAGAGTTACCTACTCGATTGATCAAATTGATTGTCTTTAATTTCAATCATAATTTAACATATTGCTGCACATGAGCAGGCAATATTAGCATAATCTTTATAAATTATTATTATATACATAGTTAATTGATTTCTTGTTATATATATTTGAAAATTTTGAAGCTATATATATGGGAGACAATATCCCATTGAAAAAGATGAAGTTGTTTTTACTAACTATAGTGCTGTATGTTAGGTAGCTAGCTACCTAGTGGTCACACCAAAACTAACTGCTTTCATTTCATGTGCCATATATGGTTATAAAAATATTTTCGTCATAAAGTAAGGAGAACTAACATCAAAATAGATTTGTTACAATTAAGATATGATTTCTTCAGATTTAATTTTAATTTTTTATTCCCTTTTTTTTATCTAATAAAATTTTATTCCTGTAACTACTTTTTGGCAATCATATGTCCCATGTTTAGTATCTGTAACAACATGAAGCTTTGACAGTATGAGAAAGTTTGTTTTCTTTAATTTTCCTCTATCAATCTCCAAAAACAGATAATGGAACTTTGGAAGTTAGAAGGAGAGACGAGTCTTGTTGGACTTATTGACCAACAATTATTTAGGTAATAATCTTAATTAATTTTTCTAAAAGCTTATATATATGCTGATTCTTTTGTCAGCCACTCGCGGATTCGGTATCACTTTGATTGTAGTAAACAATAGCATGCATGTATATTGAGTTGGTTTTGACTAGTTATTTGTATAGAAAAAATAATTATAGGTGTATATTTATTTATTAAATTAAATTAAATAATTATTTTAATATTATTTGATATTGAAATAATTGTTTAATTAGTTAGCATATAAATCAACAATTTAATAAGACTTAACTATTAAAATAGGTGTGCAAATAACATTATTAATAAAAAAATATATCAAATAATCTAAAATCAATTTGAAATTTTACAGAAACATGATTTATTTTAAATATATAATCTTCTCTTTTATGTAATACTTACAATTTCTACGTATTAAATAATACATTTATACATAAAGATAGATGGATTTTTGTAGAAGAAGTTGCGTCGTTAAAATATATGTCATTCATATTCACTAAGTGTATGTCTATTAATTAAATTATTTTTTTCTGAAAATTTAAATAAAAAAAATGAGAATGATTATATATCTAAAATATTTTTTACGCAAGATTCTAATTTGGATTTGTATAATTTTTTTCTCTCTTTTAATTTTACCTTTTCTATTTTATTTTTTAGTCAACAAATATTCTTTTTGATAGTTTTTAATCAACAAATATTAAACACTATCTTTTAGATATAAAAAATTATACCGTATCATAAAATTATTTTTTCCTA
>JASCZI010090640.1:56186-120320 GCA_036250425.1 Stylosanthes scabra | reverse complement strand
TCCTCATATATATATATATATATATATATATATATATATATATATATATATATAATGTATATATTATATATTTTTGCCATTTTGTGTAGCCCAAAATAATTGATGTCTTGGCTGGAAGAGGAAGGTATATTAAATATTTTATATGGTTGAGAAGTGAGAGAGGGAACAAGGCCATGTGCATGTTGATGGAGCTTCGTTTATGGCCATTTGTTTTATTGTACTTTGTCTATGGTATCAGTTTTTTTAGCAAAAATCAAATGCGTATTAACTGGATGAATGTAGGGTTGGTGAGTGAATGTGGTTGGAATATTAATTATTATTTCATTTATTATTCCTATTTTATGATGAGCAGTAGTGATGACTAGTAGCACTTGCATGTTTCATATAAATATATAAATATAAGAGTACTTTAATTTATTGTATGTAGCTAGAGTACTAAACAATTTTATTTATGGGATCACTAACAATAATATTATTATTATTTGATTGGTGAATGGTGATAGGGTCAATGATGTATTATATGTATACGTACACATTCCAATAAATGTATGTAAAGCATAAAAGAATTTTTGGATCGGACATTATGAGTTATGACAGCCTTATATGTCCTAGCTTTCTAGGAAAATATCCATTATTTTATGGGATTTGTTATATATATAAAAAATAGAATGAAAAATGAAAGCGATTGTTCTTAGAAATATCTCATGACCAAGTAAGATCTGAGAGATTCAGGAGATGGGTTGGAAGAAGGTCCAACAAACCAATCTTATAATTTAAGTTTAATTTTATGTCCAACAATAAAATATATATATATATATATACACGTACGTACGTTTTATAATTAAATTGTATTGAGTAATGCTAGGAACCAATGTTAAGGAACTCACCATGAATATAATTAGAGAAATAGTGGGTGATAAAAGAAGAGAGAGAAAAAAAAACAATGATATTTGTTACATATTATCTCCCTAATATTAACTCCCAAAACTTTCTCAATTGTATTAGTCGTTATTGTATATTTATAAATAGTTCTAATATTGTAAATTATTGTAGGGTTTTTTCCTTTGAGGGATTTTCAGCGCACAGTTTCTATTGGGTGTGATTCATTTAGGAATTAGCTAAGAGAATGAAGAACCCACCACCCAAGAGTTGACACAGTTTGAATATTATTGTATTAGGTGCAACAGAAAGTATAACAAAATACACAATTAACATGGGGAGGAGAGATGGGGATTTCTTAATTAAAATATATATCAGATTAAAGTTTTGGGAATATACAATATTATCCTTAAGAAAAAGCATCAAATTATTATAATTCGGTTGATTCCTAATATGATAACCAAAATAATATTGGTAGACTTAATTATTTAAAATGATGAAGTTGATAAAAAAAAGAGATAGGACTCTAATGATATGATCATTTTGGGATAATAAGTCTAATAAGCCTAATAAACAAAAATAAACAAGTTCTGATATTAGTCTGTTATAGTTTTTTCAACCAATGGTAAATTCATAATAGTATAGGAAAGTCATTCAATCAGTAAGGAAAATTTTGAATCAATTTTATTCATTTTTAAATTTTTATGTTCTAAAACTATTTAAATAAGTAATTTAATATGTTAAATTAATTATTTAAATATATTTATAAAATTTATTTATTTATATATTTATTTTCATGATTAGATTAGATAATTCCTAATTTTAGATTTACATCACAAATTCACACATTCGTAAAATTATCCCTCTCTCAATCAATGTTGTATTTTATTTTAGTTACCAATGCATTTGTTACAAGACTAAGTTTATATATGTCATGTTTCGAATTCAGCTCCTTAAATTTTGAAGCACTCTTTATTCTAACTAGGATAAAGAGAGATTGGCAAATTTTTTGTTTCCCATATATATACTTGGTTACTGCACTACTCGTATTCCGATTGTTTTATAAAATTTTCGTATGATGTGAAACATAGCTTTTAACTTGTGTTCTTGTGAGTACAAAAATCAAATATATCTTATTATTGGAAGGTTTTAAATTTTTTTAATCAAAATAGGTATACCGATAAATTGGTATTCATGAAAACTTTCCTATCTTATTATTCACAGGTAGTTATTATCCTTTGAGTGTAAATTGTCTCGAATCCAGATTTTTAGATTTGGAGGCACACCTCATTACTACTAAGACACAAGGAAATTAGCTAATTAGATTTTTTTTATTGGTAAGAGAGTGTTTGCAGTCCACCTAATTGTCCTTCTTTTATTTGGTCATGTCCATGTAATTGTCCACACTCAATAATTGTCTTAATGGGCTAACTCTTTTTGGACATATAATGGGCTAACGTTGACACACTTGGTTTGGGCTGAGAAAGTTAATTAAGCAAGCCCACTACAGTAGCAACAATTAACATCCAACATGCCTTTGTCCATGGTAGTTCACTGAAAAGATTTTGCACTTTCCATCTCCTCATACAAATGCATTGGCAGTTGCTGAGGAATGTGTTCTGTTGGCAAAACTTTTTTTTTCTTTCAGCCGCTATTACTATTTTTTTTTTGTACAAGCCTCTATTACTATTTACTTCAATCTAATTATAACTTCAATGGCATTACGGACCCTGGACCCAAATATTTTTCTTTTGAGATTTAATTATTGTTTTGAATACTGTTCATACCGACCCAATTGACCCACAAACATAGGCCCGGCCCATAATGGGCAACCACCACCTGCCCGACTTGTTCGGGAGCATCCCATGTGTGAGTAAGACGTATACCGACCTGTATGCCTTGTGGAGCTAGGAAACCCGACTTGGGGCATACCTCGACCTCGCATGATGTAGGACTTGTTGATCCGATTTGGGGCAACGCAAGAAAGAGTTACAACTTTAAGAGAACAATTAGAACTACCAAGAGTAGTTTCCCTACATAGTTGTGGAAACTTCCCAACAATCAACCACAACGTGTAATCGCTTGGAAGACACCTTCGATAAATATGACAGTAAGAAAATATTACCAGGTATCTGACATTTATCCAATTTCTATCACATACCACCTGCTAAAAACTTAGGTATTGGAGTGCGTTTCAAGTACATCCCCCAACCTGTTCCAGAGAAGATCATCGAACGTTACGCTTTGGGCTCATCTTGAGACAGACTTCTGGATTACTTATGTAACAAATACTAAATAAATAAATAAAGCACAACCTTACCAATAAATAAATAAATATTAGAGAGAAATATCAATGTTGTTTCTAATTTTGTAACCTCATTTTTATTTAAATATTTTAAAAGTGACTCAATATATTCTTAATATTAATTCCACAAAAAGTTTTTAGTAGAAGAACCATATGTTCCCAAACCTTATGCTTTTCTAAACTGTAATAAAAATAATTAGTTTTATATAGAAATAAGAAAACGATGACGATAAGAAGTGAAAAGAATATCCTAATATCAATATCTTATGATTTAATTTTTATTTTTAAAAATATTTTTTCCTTTTAAAAGCTTTTTTATACAGACTATTCATTGCATCAGTTATAGCATCAATTTATAATAACTATATTTAGTAAAATAAAAAAAATTCGTCTTCAATAATAATATTCCATCAAATTATTTCAAAACTTTAAATAATTATAATATATAATTAAAATAATTTTTAAATTGAAATATTTATGAATATATATGTAACTTGTATTGAAATTTTAATTTAAAAATAAGTCAGGTTTTTAAAATATCTTCATGTTTTTTTTTAGAAAATATATATCCTTAATTAACTTTAAAAGTCGGCATGGGTACATACGTACATAAACAATTTAATTTTTTATCACATAAACTTTTTAATTTACTAGACATAGAAGATTAGCTTATTTTAAAAAAAAATATAGATATTACCAATCTAATTCTAAGAAAATTATAAAAAAAAAATAGCATCACATAGCGCTAAGTAAAATATATATTATTATACAAGTGTTGATTAATTTTTTTTTTTTTTGGTGAACACATGGCTTGATTAATTAATTAGTTAGTTACGTATGATCTTAGGAAAGTGAAAGAATTCGCCGCATGAATAAAAAAATCTCTTTTCTGCTTGCAGTGACTTTTTATTTTATTTCGTTGATGTGACTACTTGTCCTACTACAGTTTTCTTAATTTAATTAGGATTAGGATTTTATTGATAGGCGTTACAAAGGCATTATTGATCATTAAATATTTGGGAAAATCCCAGAATTCTACAATAATATTTTTTTAAAAAAAAAAAATATTGGAGCACTGGTCAAAATGAATGTGATTATTAATTAAGATAAAAAAACACCAGTTATTTTCATATGAAACTAATAATCTATATAAAAAAATATTAGAAAAAATTCATAAAATGTAATAAATTTTTTAATAATTTTAATTATCAACTTTACATAAAAGTTTTTACCATTAATTAGTTTTTGTTGGACAACTACTTAGGAACTTCAAGACTTGAAGGAAAGAAAGAGTTATTACTCCTTTTATTGGACAAATTCACTTGTTATTTTCAACATATAATCACATAAAGGAAAGAAAGTAAAACAACTAAGGAATGCTATTGTCTTATTAACTGACATTTTATATTATGATGATTTAAATAACAAATTGACTATAGACCAAAAAAGAATAACCATTGTCTTTTTCTGGTAAACAAATATAGATAGATCATAGACAGATGACTAGTAATATATTAATTATTAGAAGCATTTTAAGTACTTCATGAAATATAATAATTCGGTATAATTTTAATTATTTATTTTAATATATATATTTTAAAATAATTTTATAATTAAAATTAATTATTAATATTACTGAATTATCATAAAACACTTGAAATGCTTTCTTAACTGTTAAGTCTTTTTAATTTTTTTTTTGCACTTTCCAATTTTCCATATTTTGCATGCAACACTCACCGAGTTAACAACGAATGAACCATGCAAAGTGTAAAATAAAGTACATGGCATTGTGGTGTCAATGCAAGTATGCAACAGTGCAACCTATAGTTGAATAAGAGTAAATAGTAGCCATAAAAAGACTAGGATGGGATAGTAACGTAATTATAAGTTTATAACAAAATATATAGAATCCCGTGCTTAATAAATACTACTTGCCCCAGTTGTGACGGGATCAGATATAATTAACGAGTTAACCACGTCAAAAGAATAAATCAATAAAGTAACTAATTTTTAAACACCAGAGGTATAACTTTTAAGAAATATTTCAGAGACAATAATCAAAATAATTTCAAAATATTCAATTTTTATTTATTTTGTATTTATTAGTTAATGCTAAAATAAATAAATAATTTTAAATAGTATAAATATATAATTATAAAAATTATATATATAAAATTATGAATGTGAAGGTAAATAAAATAAGTTTGTATTATTATCTTGGTAACCTTATTTTTAATTTTTGCAGCGAACTGAAATAAAGTGATTAGCTTATTGGCTAACTAATTAGGGCGGTGCACGGATCAATCGGATTTGGCCGATTTTTCAATTCGATCCGCATAATTTTTATCGGACCGAATTGAATTCAATATCCGCATTTTTGACCTTCGTATTCAATCCCACTGCGGTATATCCGTGGATTGCAAATATATTCGCACAGTGGAAAAATTGCAAAAAATAAAAAAATAGAAATAACGTAAAAGCCCACGCTGTTGTGATGTCACCCTATTAGGCTATTATTAAACAAGGGTAAATAATTAGAAATAAAAACTTAATAAGGGATAGTATCTAGTAATCATTGTATACTAAATTGATAAGAGATAATAATCAATGCTGTATAATTTAATGTATTAAGTAGCGTTTGGAAGAGAGATTGAGAGATTAAGACTAAAAGACTGAGATTGAAACTAAATTAATTTTGTTATTGTGTTTGGTTTAAAATTTAGTAGGAGATAAAGACTGAGAGATAGAGATTAAATTAAGTTATGGAGAAATAACAAAAGTTAGTAATGAGAATTTTAATGTTAAATGATGATATTTAAGTAAAAAAAAAGTTTTTAAAGTTTCAGTCCCCAATCCCCCAGTCCATACTACTATTCGAAAGTACTGAAAATATTGGAATTCGTCTGGTAGGGGTGAGCACGGGTTATGGGTTGGTTCGGGTTTAGAGGAAAATAGGAATCGAACCGATTAAATTTTAATTGGTTTGAGTTGGTTTAGATTTGAGTTTTTTAACAAGTAAATCCAAACCAAACCGAACCAATTAAATCCGGATTGGATTGGTTTGGGTAATTGGATACCCGATTGAAAATAAAATTTCGAAAAAAAATTGAAAAATATGAGAAATATATTTATGTCAATAATAAATAATTAACAAATTTAATAAACGTAATATATTATCAAATTTATACTTAATAAATATAATAAATTCTTTTGGTGAGTATAAATATAATAATTTGAGTTAGGAAAAATAAAATTGTATATATATTATTATTTTTTATTATTTTTAAAATTAATATAAACCTAATTGGGTAATCAGGTTGGTTCTGGTATCGTGATATCAAAACAGATACCCGAACCGATTAAGGTCAAGTGGGTTTGGATCTTAGTCCAATTATATTCGATTACTCGTCGAGTATAGAACCGATATAATCAGATTGGTTTGGTTTTGATCGGGTAATTTGACTATCCATACCTATGCTCACCCCTACATTCTGGGAACTAAGACTGAAATTTTAGTTCCAATATCTATCAACCAAATAAAATACCGAATCTCAATCTTTCAATCTTAGTTTTAGTCTCCGAAAACAATAACTACCTTAAAGAGTAGACAATAATATAAAATTATTATATTTAATTTAACATTTATAATTATATATATTAAAATTTTTTGAATTACTTTAAATTATTCTAAATTAATTTTTATTATCTTTCAAACATTTTTATGTATAAATATTAAAAGAGTAAACATTGAGAGTTTAAAGTTCTAATTGATCTTTTAAATTTTTAATATTCAAAGGAATAAAAATTTAAATATGTATCACCTTTTAAAATACAAAATAATAATTTACATTTATATTTAAATAATAAAAGAATAATTAAAATTTAAAAAGGAGAGTTATGACTCCCCATATTTAATTTTTTTTTTATAGTCACAGTAGACTCCTGGTTAATAAATACTACCTATCCGAATGTAAATGGACTAGATACAACCGCATTTTTAAAGAATAAAGTGACATAAATTTTAAGTATTACTCATGCTTTTCTTTTCTAAACACTAAACCATTTAATATTGAGCACGATAAATTTTAGGGTTATGCTATTAGTTATAAAATTACAATAATGTTAATAATAAATAAAAATTCAATCAATATCGGTCAATAACTTAAATTGAATGTTCTATTTTTTTACATTCAGACGTTTTATTTATTTTGGTTGATTATTAATTACTTTAGGTTTCAGATGTTCTATTTTTTTAATTATGGACGTTCTATAAATAATAATTACGGATGTTTTATTTTTTGTTGGTTGATTTGTTGATTAGAAAAATATTAATTACCTATACTCTCTCTAAAAATCAACTACTAGTACATGATATATATTAAAGGATAATGCTATTTGAATAAGTGATTTTGGCCAACCAAGTGCAACCAAATGATTTATTTTTATATTAAATATAATATTATTTCGGCGTCAAATAGTATAAAAAAGTGCATCTAAATAAAAATTCTATTTGGCACCTATATAATCTTTTATTTAACATAGAAATAAACCACTTGATTGTATTTGGTTGGTCAAAATTACTTATTTACATAAAATTATTATATATGAAAATATAATATATATTAAAAATAATAAAATTATATATATATATAAGATAATTAATTTTAACGTGTAAATAAAATTATAATAAATTTTATAGTTTTTTATACTAAAAAAATTTATACCTAACTGAAAAGGAGAACCAGTGAATTATTAAAATAATAAGTACACTTACCTTTTATAAATTTGTAAAAAAATAATTTAAAATACATTATAGGTTCAATTGGAAAATTAAATAAATAAAAAACCAACGAATTGTTGTTCTTCTTCAAACATAGTAATCACCGATAACACAAAGATAGCAACAATCTGTAGTTTCACTTCAGAAAGAATCCAGATGTCAAATAAATAGACGGAAGTAGTTAAAGATTCCTTAGACTTAAATAAAATATCTGGAAAAAGCAAAAAAAAAAAAAAGAAATTGACACACATTTCGGAAAGAAACAAAAAAACTCTGCAGTAAAAGAAATAAAAAACAAAAATAAGAAGGTAACTGAATTGCATGAAAAAACCAAGCAGTATCAAGTATTAACCATCAGCTGTACCCGTATGTCAGTGTGGGTCCCACTATAACAGTTCTACGTTTCATCACTTCTTACGTGTCATGATTTCATTGGGTAAGATCCATAGGCCCCACATTACTAACCGTGCGCCGCCCCACACCCACCCCCACTCAACAAACCGTGACGTTCATATATTTTCTACTACGAACTACTAACCCTTCTTCATCCTTATTCTTATTCTGATTCATGGCCATGCTTTATTTCTTTTTTCCTTTTTTGTTTTTTAATAATCACCTACACGCTATTATTCATACCTTGATTGAAACTAGACACAAAGGGTGAAACTTGAAAGCCTCATAATCTTAGCTTTGTTTCCTTCTTTCAGGAAATTAAAACAGATGCCAATACAAAGGCTGAATTTTTATTATTTGAAAAGAGCCACTGTTGTTGTTATTATTATTGTTTTGGGTATTTTTCTTTTCTTCCGGGGAATCTGATTCCTCACTCTAGTGGTTGAAAACTGGGGGAAAAGAAAAAAAATCGAATTTTGAGGCGTGAACCGGGATACCCCTTAGGCTGTTTGATGAAATGCGCGAGAGGGGGATTGGAGTGAAGTGAAGCTTGGAAATTGAGGTTTGGTTTTTTGGGGCATGTGAATTGTGTTTGGTGGAGGATAAGAGAGAGAGGAGAGGGGATGGCAAGGGACGGGAGCGTGGTCCCGGCGGACCCGCAGGCGATGGCGGTGGTGAAGAAGAAGACACAGTCATCAAGAAGTTGGATTCTGTTTGATGCATCTGGGAAAGGGTCTCTGATGGATGTGGACAAGTATGCCATCATGCACAGGGTTCAGATTCACGCTCGTGATCTCAGGATCCTTGATCCCTTGCTCTCTTACCCTTCCACCATCCTCGGTCGTGAGAAGGCCATTGTTCTTAACTTGGAGGTGCCGTATACTTATTATTATCTTTTTACTTCTTTTTGTTTTAATGATTATCGAGATGCAAGTTGTTCTTTGTTTATTGATTCGGTTATGCTGTTTTTTGTTTTCCCCAGCATATCAAGGCAATTATCACAGCTGAAGAGGTTGGTCAGTCACTTTAGTTATTTATTTTCTCTCTGAATTTTTTTTGGGGTTGACTTTTTTGATAGTTTGTTGGAACTTATTTCTCAACTTTACATCAGGTGTGTTATTTGAAGAAAAACTGGTTCTGTGATCAGACTTTTTGCTTTAAAATATAAATATTCTCCTGTCAACTGGTTTTACAGGAGACCAATAAATGTTTTATATACTTGTCTTTTCAGTATACTGATCGGTGATAGATGAAAAACTTTGACTTGTTCTAGCTCTAAGGGTCACAATATTGTTGCCGTTTTCATGTTAATGGACTACTTGTTAAATATAAAATTGTTCTTAAGTATTTGAGAGAGAGAGAGCTTTATGACATTGTGTGAGCTTTTAATTGATCCCTGTTGCTAGCCATTTTTCTAAATATAAATTGATTCCCAGCAATATGTGCAAAGACATGTTAGATATCAACGCATTCAAGTACCTCTATCCAATAGTTTAAAGTTTTGGGAGAGATATTTCATGCTGCTACCTACTGTCTTGTTTTGCCCATTGGAACATTAAGTCTAGCCTTACTTAACGTACTGGCATAGAATCTCAGCAACTTGTCTTCTACCTGCATAGAATCTCACTTATCGTCAGTGTTAAAGAACAGGTTTGAATACAACTAGAATATTGTAAAGTCAGCCTCATTAAATTAATTTACGTTGTTCTCTAAGAATCTAACCTGGTTTGTGTATTTGTGAATCAATGTATTACATATCAACCTTTGGCCTGAGTCGAACGGACTTGTTTATACGGATTGAGATGGATATCTGTTTCTGGATTGTAACTTTATTTATATTATTGGATAGGTATTGCTGCGAGATCCGACGGATGATAACGTGGTCCCTGTTGTTGAGGAGCTGCAAAGACGACTGCCTCAAGTAGGTTCTGGTCAGCAACAAGAAGGGGATGGTAAAGAGTACAATGTTGGTCAACATGATATGGAAGGAAATGAAGAAGATGGTATGTTACATTATAGACAAAGCACGCAATATGATATCAAACATTTTGAGTTTTTCTGCTTCTATGGGAAATTTGTCCTTCTATTTGCATCATCTCCTGACCTTGTTATTTGTGAATGAGCATCAATGTACTAGATACTATATTTAATTCTTGTCAACATTTTTTATTTTATTTTCTTTCATATCTGAATGTTCTAGATTAAGCAATGCAGAGTCACCCTTTGAGTTCCGTGCTTTGGAGGTAGCTTTAGAAGCCATTTGTAGTTTCCTTGCTGCACGCACAACAGAATTGGAGATGGCTGCTTATCCTGCATTGGATGAACTTACCTCTAAGGTACATATATAATTGAACTCCTAATTTGATTTCTTTTTTATTTATTTACATTTAATTTTGGTTCTGAGCTGAAACCATATAAAAATTTCAAACATTAGAAACTTTTTGAAACTTGTTTAGTGAATTCATGATTCATTTTCTCATCATCTTATTTAGATGCTTATTATCATCAGAGATTCAGAGTCATTCCCTTCCTATTATCCCCACCCCCCAAACCAAAAATCTGCACTGTTATCAACATTTTTACTCTCTGCAGATTAGCAGCCGTAATTTGGACAGAGTTCGAAAATTGAAGAGTGCAATGACTAGGCTGACTGCTAGGGTGCAAAAGGTAAGAGAAGTATATTTTGTATTTGGAAAATCATCTTGTATGCACATAAATTTACATCTGCCGCCCTTAATTCAATGTTTTTTTGTTTTTTTTTTTATCCGTTTTATGGACTTTTCAGAATTGAAATAGGTTATTCGGTTTGTCTTGATGCATTAAAAATTCATATCACTTTCATATCAGTCTACAAGTTCAAATTAGTTTATTATTCCATATATTCCATATTAGAATTTTATTTTCCTGGCTATCTTACCAAAGTTTCCCTGGGAACTATAATACCTTAAAACCAGGTTTCCCTGACAACTATAATACTTGATCTAACCCAGAGCATTTCATTCATTCGTTGTCCATCTTTACATTATTATTATTGTAATATTTTCTCCATAAAGTTTATAGGTACACTATATTAGTTTACAGGGATTACCATTCTTGTACGAGTGATGTCCTTTCTGTGATAAACAAAGATTTCATCTAATCATAACATTAGATTAACTTCTTCACAACATTTTCATCAATGTGTTGCTCAACTGTATATAATGGATTTTATAAAGATCAAAAGGACGGTAAACATTCTAAATCAGTTTTAACTGGAATACAACATATAATCCTCTTCCCTGCCAAATCATCAGTTCCCCTGTCAATTCATAGTTCCTGACTTATTATCTGCTGTAGGTGAGAGACGAACTTGAACAGCTACTGGACGACGATGATGATATGGCTGATCTCTACTTATCAAGAAAGTTGGCAAGCGCATCACCAGTTAGTGGATCACGTGGTGGTGGTGGTGGTGGTTCTTGGTTTGCTGCTTCCCCCACCATAGGATCAAAGATATCCAGAGCGAGTAGAGCAAGTTTAGCCACGGTTCATTTGGATGAAAATGATGTGGAAGAGCTTGAAATGTTACTTGAGGTTATAACATTATTTACTTGAGAGAATATTTAAGGATAGGGTCTTTAGTTTTTGTTTAATGGCGGAACAAAGCTGAGCTAACTTAAAAGTGATGGTTGTTCAATTTTCAGGCTTATTTCATGCAAATCGATGGCACATTGAACAAATTAACCACGGTAAGAATCATCTTTCTGAGTAAGTATGTTATTGGCAACTGCAAATCTTACATATATATATGTCAAATACTTGCCAGATTAATTATAATTATAATTATTTCAGGAGACTTATTTGTGCCGGAAAAAAATTGAACAAATTAATTAACTGAAGGCTAGACCTTTTAGGTAGAGGCTTCTAGTTTTAGATCCGAAATCAAGTTGTTGTTTGCACAGATCAAGAAGGGAATTTTCTTATTTCCATGGCACATAAGAGGATGTTATCTTTAAAATCTAGTGTTAATACGGTGTTGATTCTAGCTTATGCTTGATATAGATTTTTATATTGATGTGTGCATGTTGAGATGTGTTAGATGGTCTACATCTTATACATTAAGCATATAATATAGGATAGGAAAACTAAGATGCTTTTTCTAGTAGTATCTACAGAATTATGTTATTAGCAAATAAGTTTGCATAAACTGTGATTCTGTCATTTTATTGCAAAGCAACAAAGTTTCTGTGTTTCATTTTATTCATCTTCGGATATATATATTTCTAACTACCTTATCATTTATTTTCATCATCAGCTTCGAGAGTATATTGATGATACTGAAGATTATATCAATATTCAAGTAAGTGACCAGAAATTTAGTATGTTTTATATTTTTCCGGTTTTGGTATTTGGTGATTGACATCTAATACAATCAAAGAATTATCTTTTTTTTGGGCAGCTTGACAATCATCGAAATCAACTTATTCAGGTGTGTTTACGTCATTCTGCCATTGGTATTCTGTAAGTTATCTTATTATGTTGTGGATGCTAAGCCGTTTAAACATTTGCATCTATCTTATGCAGTTAGAACTCTTCCTTAGCTCTGGAACTGTGTGCCTAGCTTTCTTTTCCTTGGTGACTGGAATATTTGGCATGAACATTCCATATACCTGGAATCAAAACCATGGTTACATGTTCAAATGGGTAAGCTTAGGCATTAATATTTTGCTCTCATGCAACACTGCTTTTAACTTGCGTTTTTTGTGAATACAAAAATGAAATATATGTTATTTATTCACAGGTTGTTATTATCACTGGAACAATTGCTGCAGTTACATTTCTGTTGATTATTGCTTATGCTCGGAAAAAAGGGTTAGTTGGATCATGAAAAAAAATGGATGACTATTGAACTATGGGCATTGGATGGGTTCAAGTACCTTTACAAGCTGAAGATGCTAATATTTATATGCTTCCATTGTCAATCCAACTCTTAGGTAGAGCTGAATTCTTTCTTTCTTTTTTTTTTTAAAAAAATTTTAAACCTCCTATTTTCTCATTTCTTTATGCAATCTAACTAAAATGTTGAGTTGATTGCTACAGAAATTCATGTATTATAATTGAGCAATATGCTACCTAACTTATTGAAATGGAAATGGTCTTTAGATTTTGGCATATACTATCACTTTCCCTTAATTATTTCTAGTCTTTACTAGTGAGACATGCATGTTCAGTGTTTACAATATTCCCAGGTTTGTGATTAAAAAAAATGAGTAGGGCAGTTGGAGTAATTAATGTTACATTACATGTATCACTATACATCTCTTAACATTTCATTTACAATACGAAAAAATATAAATATTAACACAAATTTTATAAATGGAATTTCATGTAGAATTTTCCACTATATATGATTCAACATATGAATTAATTAAAGAAAAGGTTATTCAATGGTACAACCGTATAAGTCAACTGGGTATAAATGATATATAGTTGAGCATTACTGATATGGAACCTATGATTGGGTTGTTGACATATATTAGTGATACATAAGGAAGTTTCATCAATTTAATTCTTCTTTTATTTTTTGATTTTATTTTATACGTGGTAGCATAGGTCATGACTCATTTAAAAGAAGATTTCGTTTCACAATGATGGCAAGAATAAGATAAGATCAAATAAAATAAAATTTTCAAAAATGTTGTTAGCTGTTGACTGTTGTTGTAGCAGCAGTATAATATATATACTCAGTAATATTATTCCATACAAGACAAACGTAACATGATGATACAAATCATGTGACTCAATAAAAATTAACAACGTTGTTTCATATATAGATTGGTTGATAGTGTCAAATGTTTATATATGTATATTAAAAATAAAATATAAATTTCCTTTTTTTTTAACTAAAAATACTTTAAAGTTGAACTTTTTCCAATTTCACTTTTTTAGTTTAATTATTGTGCATTGACGTTACACCATTAATATATAAATAAAAAATCAAACTCAAAATTTTCATTGATCATAAAAGATGAAGTTATAACCTAATATAATACACATAAAATATTTTACATTAAGTAAATTGTTAATAATGTTCAAAATAGTCTCAAAAAATGTCACAATTAAACTAAAAATTTAATTTTGAATCACAATGTAACTCAATTTTACATATGCACCTAAATTTAATAATGTAATCTTATGTTATTAAAATAATTATTTTTCACAATAACAATGTGAATACTCATTAAAAAAACTAATATAATAATTAAGAATTTAATGTATTGCTACATTAATAAAAATAATTAAATTTTAATCTCACTATTTTCACCATCATATAAATTTAATTGAAGGATGGTGTAAAGCTTGAAAAAAAAATGTTAAATAATGTGAATACTCACTATTTTCCTGTAGAACATACACAAAATCAAAGGCACCCTTTCAAATTACACATGACACATTAATTCACACACGGCACACACAACACACTCTTGCTCTTCTATTCACATAACCATATACGTTGTTTTCTGAGGCAGAAAGAGATTAAAAGTTAAAACAAAAAGAAAAGAAAGCGAACCCGCTCTCAATTCTCAATCTCATTGAACCAATCGAACAGCGCAGCACACACCCCACGTGCCTTCGATAATCCAAGAACCCAACCCAACCCCTCTCTCTCTCTTCAAGAACCGCACCCTTTCAACTTTCATCGGATCGATCACACAAATCCTCCTCCTTCAATCCAATCCAATCCCCTTTCTTTTTTGTTTCTTCGTGATGCTCGCAGCGGGGTTCTCGTCGAGAATGAGGAGCTTGTTTGTATTCATCATCATGCACCATGTCCATGTGGAGTAGTAGTTTTAGTACTACGTGCCAGTACGGAAATCCTTATTACCTTGTCTCTTCTCTTCTTGTCTTGTGTCGTATCTTTCTTGTTTATGCTTTTCTGTGCGTCCTTGTCACACACATATATACAAAACAAAAAAGAATGACGGGGCAAGCTGTGAAGGTTAATAGAGCCAAGCTCGAGGCATGCTTGACATGTCCCTTGTGCAATAAATTGTTCAACAATGCCACCACCATTTCAGAATGCCTACACACTTGTCAGTACTCATCCTCTTCCTCCTTTCTTTCTTTCTTTAATTTCGATAAATTCGATACACTTTTGTATTTGTTACTGTCACTTTTTCATGTATTATTAAATCGTGTGTCTAATAATTGATTGTATCTCTTAATACTGTTACTGTCATTTGTTGCTATGATTTTTGAATATCTAAATATGATTGAGTTAATGTATTTGGGTATAACATGAACAAATAAAAGAGGGAGTATGTTTTACCATTCAGCATGTAATGTGAGCTGAATCTGTATGTGTGTTTGTTCAATAACAGTTTGCAGGGGATGCATAGATAAGAAGCTAATAGATGAGCAGTTAAAGCACTGCCCAGTATGCAATGCGAACTTGGGTTGTTCTCCACTTGATAAATTAAGGTATCCACCACCACCATCAATTCCTAATTTTATTCTTATCATCACTTCATTTTCAAAACAATTAAGTACACCTTGATAGACTCCTTGTTTTCTTCTTCTATTTTGATTTCGGTGTTGAGGTACACTATTTATGTGCTATCGTATGTTGTATTCATGTATTTTATGAATTTTTCTGTACTAATGTTTCCTGGTGGTACATGTAGCATTACCTTTTTAAAAATTCAACTGTGCAAGGGATTAATGTTAAACTAAACATATTTTTGGGCACTCTTATGTGATAAGATGATGTATAATTTGTATGCAAACTATGCAGCAATTTTAGTCTTACCTTACTGATTCTTTGTGAAGGTTGAAATTCATTGTACTTTTCTTTTGTGCTCTTTCCCTTACTATTTTTTCCTGAAATTTATCATATTCCGTGTTGAAAATTCACAGGACAGATCATAGTCTGCAAGATTTGAGGGACAGAATTTTGCCTCAAGAAAGAAAAATTGCCAAAACACCTAAGAATTCTGTGGCTTCAGTTAAGAGACAGAAGAAGAAATCTCTGTCTTCTCTAAAAGCCAATGCAAGAGGAGCCAAAGCTACTCCTGAAAGAGAAGTTTTCGCTCCCTCACAACCGGATTGTTCTTCTCCTAAGCCTGAGAAGGTGGAGGAAGATGTCAGGAAAGATGAGAAACAACCGCGGAGGATAGGAATCTTGGATGAAGTCTCCACAAAGTTAACTGCAAGAAGAGCAAAAGTTGTAGCTAGAAAAAAGTACCTTCTTAAAGAGTTACCGCCTCCTTGCGAACCGGATAAAGTAATTGGAGATCAGAGGAAAGAAGATGATGATTGCTTTCTGCTCAAAATTTCCAATGAGAGTTCAAAAGCCAGAGTTCAGGTAAAGGAGACAAAGGCTTCTTACATGTTCTTCTTTTGGCCGTCAGTGTAAAATGTTTTACACATATATCCGATCAGTAAAAATAACTACTTTTGGCATTCGTTACATGTATGGTTTGTTTGGATTAGCAGGATTCTTCAAAAGCAGATTCAAGTCAACAAATAGTGGCAAACAAGATTCTAATGGACAATGTTGAATCATGTCAAGAAAAGCTTGATTTGTTTGAGCCATTAAATTCCTTTGTAGAAGCTGCAAGGAAGAACAAATCTTGCAGCAAGTCCACTATGCAAGAACATGCTGTCACTCCATCAGTAGAGTCTAGTGACAATGATTGCCAGCCTATGGTTGAAGTTAAGAGACATTGTCACCAAACCAATGAAAATGATGATCAGAATAATGAACCGAATCCTTCGAGATCATCGGATACAAATGGGAGAAAACTCAAATTCTCTGAGGACTTGAATGTTCCAGTAGTGCAGCCTGTGATTACTTCAAATGGTGAAAGCAACAGAGTTTTTGGTCCAGTTTGGTTCTCCTTGGTTGCTTCTGAAGTGAGGTGAGATTACATTCCATGTCTTATTCAACATTTTGATATCTTGAAAATTTATTAACTATATTATATGTTTGTGGATTTGGAATTGCTGGACTCAGTGATGAAGGTGCACAATTGCCAAAAATATCCCCCAGCTTCTTAAGGGTCAAGTAAGTTATATATATATATTCTGTTATTAATTTGTGTTCTGATGTTTGAAATGCACAATGTTATGCATGAAGTAGTTAACTGTTTATCTTGATTATGCTTTTGAATATTCAAAGTTCCTCTAACCAGTCCTCAAATTTGTTATATATAGGGATGGTACTTTACTTGTTTCCCATATCAAAATGTACATAGTGAAGAAGCTTGGTCTTGTTAGTGAATCTGAGGTATTTTCTGTTTCATCAATTTCTTAAAAAAATAATGAAAATGAAAACATAAACCAAGCGGATTTTAATTTGCTTTCGCGAATTGCAGGTGGAGATCTTGTTGCAAGGTAAGCCGGTTCTAGCTTGCATGCAACTGCAACAGTTGGTAGAGTTGTGGCTGCAAACAAAGCCATTGAATGAGAAGTTTCAGACA
Source organism: Stylosanthes scabra (assembly GCA_036250425.1). NCBI lineage: Eukaryota > Viridiplantae > Streptophyta > Magnoliopsida > Fabales > Fabaceae > Stylosanthes > Stylosanthes scabra. The sequence goes on along the minus strand of JASCZI010090640.1, from coordinate 102,502 downwards.
CATGTTGGAAGCTCAGCTAAGGATTTTGTTATGGTCCTTTCATATCATCGAAAGACTTGAGAGACCTCTCTTCATCTCTTAATTCACCATTTTGCATTCTTTTGCAATCAATTTCAACATACACATACACATATATATACAAAATAGTTATCATCGTTGGTCAAAACAAAATATATTTAATTATATTAACCATAACTATAAATTATATATGATTTCTTCTTCTTCTTATTATTATTATTATTTGTAGGCACTTAGGCAGCATATCCAAGATCAATGTTTTTTGGTTTTTAGTGAGGCTATATATATATGCCAGTGATGATGATGATGATGCTATATATGGGTAGCATCTCAGTGATGATGCTAATTTAATTTGATCTTGTTTGTCTTGTTACAATAATAGTAGCTATAGGTAGCAACTAAACCTGAATTGTCATATTAATATGGTCAACTATATGGATCGATCAGATCAATGTTACAAATTTCATCCTATTAACGACACAATATAGACACCATCTATTATGGACAACTTTTTGTTTTCATTTTCTAAAAAGGACAAAACTCACTTACATATTCATAATATACAAATAATTCATAGTGAGTGTATGATAATTATATGTTTTATTTATTTAAATATTTTAAAAATTAATTTACATGTATCACTATACGTTTCTGTTCACACTATTTTTGGCACGGAAAAATAGGAACATCAGTACAGGAAATTTTTCTATGCTAATATTTTTATTTTTTCATACTAAAAATAATGTGTACGAAAGTGTACAATAATACATATAACATTACCTATATATTAAAAATTGAGACCACAACACATTTTGCTCTTTCTCTGCATCATGTTCATATTTTATCTATGTATCATAATAAACACCTTTTAAAATACTTAAAAAGTTAACATGTAAATATGTATCTTAAATTGGAAGTGAAACAAGCCGAGTCCAATCGAATCAAACTTACGATTGATTCATGACTCTACTTATTAACTTATTTGTAGATTTTAAATTCTATTTACAAAAAATTCACGAGTTAGATTTTGTTTACTGATTTGAACATAATTTATGATTCTATATAAATAATGAATAATGTTATGGAAGAGTTAATGAATGTAATTAAGGAAAAAAATGTTATTAATTTTTTATTATCTTCTAATATTGACTACTAAGATTTTCTCATTAATAAATTATAACTTTATAAAAGAATATCAATGATATATTATTTATTTGCCAATAATAATAATTTAGGTTTCCTTTCATAATTATATATGTGAGTATGGGTGTGTAAAACTATATATTATTATTAAAAGTAAAAATATAAAAGATAAAATATATTTATTAATATCAATAATTATAATAAGTTATACACAGTTATAAGTTTATAATTTATATATAAAAAATCGAGTTGAGTTTACTAGGTTAAATTTTAATTAGCTCATTTAATATACGAAGACTAATTCTCCATTTATCAGAGCTTCATTTAAGGATTTATTACATACGCAAGGTAGGATTTGAACTCTCAACACTTGCTTAAACGGACTAGCGAAGTAACCGCTGCATCTACCCAAGTTTCATTCATTCAATGATACAAACTTAGTTTATTGTACTATTAATAAGTGAGCTCATTCATGAGTCCTATATATGCGTGAGCTTTTAAAGAGCGGTAATTTATTAATTAAATTAAGAAGGAGAAATTAATACTCCCTCTGGCATTATTCCAAAGAAAATTTTAGCCTTCCATGTTATGTTCAGTTTAGTATATTGGGTTGCTTATGTTTAATATGTTAGACCAAAGAGTCCAGAAAGATATAAAAAGACAAATATGTATATAATAAATTTTATTTTCAAATGCTATTAGATAATTGTTAAACATATTCAAATAGGTTACATTCATATAGTATTGAGTATATCACACAAGCCTCATATGAAACGGGCTGTTTGCGATTTGCAATATGTAAATTAATACATTATTGCAATATAGGTAATTAATAATAGGCTGATTGCTCTCCATTAGCTTATGTTGATTCTTCACCACTTAAGCTTTGCTGGGAAATACTATAAAACCATCCCAAAAAAAAAAAAGAAAACCACATTAAAAAAAAAATTAAAAGGAATTAAAATAAATAAATAAAATTAGCAAATAATAATCCATCTGAAATTTGTGCACTCACCTTCTCAATAAGTGATTGATAGTATGGCTTCACTTTTTCAACGTCCACCAAAACTTTGCTTTTGCTATAGAGATCATATTTGCTGCATAAACATATAATTATATAGGGGATGTCATTAATTAATTAGTAATATTAGCAAAAGGTGTGTAATTAAGAATTATTAATTGATATATAGAAATTAGAAGAAGAACTAACTTGAATATGTGAAGCCACTTCAAGTTCTCAACATCTTCTTCGTTCATGAGATGAGTATATGCACCCTCCTTATGCAAAGCTGCAAATAATAAGTTTTAAGATATAAAGTTATTTACTCTCTTCATTATATAGCTTAATACATTAATGAAAGAAAATACTAATATATATATTTTCTGGTTTACAAAATTAACAACAAAAATACTTACGATAAAATGAATGATATCTGATAATGAATAACCCTGGTGAAGGTAGAGTGGTACCATTTTCTTTTGCTACCTACAAATTCAATTGAAGAATATATTTATTATATATATTGAACAAAATAATAATATAACAAACAAATTATATATAAATTGTAACTATATATTTACTCACCATATACATATAATCATCATGTCCCCATGACATTAGCACATTGTCAAATCCACACCCTTTAGTATAGACTCCGTCTATAGTGCTATAAGCAGCAACTTTGCTATCTGGGTTTTCCTTGAAGTACTAATGAAGCATAGGAATGAAAGTTTATATTGTTGATTGATAATAATTTTACATTTTTTTTGACAATAATTTTATATTAGATACATGGGAAACAAATAAAAACAAAAGCTGAATTATTACCTTGTGGTGAATATTTTTTTCATCAAAGGCACAACCAACAGGAAATGTATCTCCTGCAAATACATATTTAATCATATGGTTATTAAGATTTTGAATTTAAAGCCACTTACCAATTAAACTAGCTAATTCGGAAATTAAAGAGTGATAAAATAATTAGTATACATAAAAAATGAATTAAAATGGATTATAACACAAATATTATTTTTATCGGTGATATAAATTTAGTTTAGTATTAAACTTTGAAAATGATAATTAAATTTAAATATCGTAAATTTGTAATCAAGCTTTTTTATTAAAATAAAAAAAAATAGGCGAAATATGATTTAATTTGTTTCAAATTTCAAAATCACTCATAAGGAATAAGAAAAATTCTCACCAACAACAGCCCATTGGGGAAGTCCACCAAATTGAGGAAGGGTAAGAATCTTTCCAAGATCTGAAATAAGCAAAATATATATTCATTTATCAATCAATATATATTAACTATCTCTCAATATAAGAAAAATTATATTAAAAATGAAATCTAATAATAATATTCCAAATTTACTTACCATGAATGAGAGCAGTCAAATGTAACCAATCTTCGTTAGGATAATCTTTTCTAATAGCTTCTGCAGTTTGCAACAAATGTTGAATTTGAGGTTCATCCAAATCTGGATCACTATCATCAACTACTTCATTAAGCAGTTCACAACATTCCCATATGCTCATTTCTGCTTTGTCCATTTTCTTGTAATGCTCCCTCATTTTCTTGACCTACATATATATACATAGCATATACATTATTTATAATATAAAAAAATATAAATATCAACACAACAAGATGAACTCATTAATATAAACATGTTTGAGTAAATTAAAATAAGAACTTGGCTTACAAAATCATATGTCTGATTGATATGTTGCAATCTGTAGAATTCTTCCACACCCTTTTGCCTTTGGCTTTCAACATCATAATCTCTGCCAATATAATCTCATTAGATATTTAGAAGACTAATTTTGATTTTGGTCAATAATAAATCAATAATAATACATGAATCCATAAAAAAAAATTTGATAGTAAAAAACATTTTTTTTTCAATTTAAAGATGTGGTATGTAATTATCTATATCTGAACCTAAGTTTACAAATTTGTATTTGATTATTGTTGATAAAATATAATTAAATACATGTTTAAATATATTTTACATTATCATTATATTAAATTTATTTTTTTTTTAAAAAGAAAAAATATGAGATATCTCACTTTTAATCTAGGATTTTCCTAGTCACCATCACCAAAAAAATAAAAATCTAGGATTTTCCTTTTCTTTTGATGAGAGCACATACGTGTCACAAACTAACATACAAAATTTTTGTTGCCATTTATGCAGTAAAACAAGGCAAACTCAGCTTAATTTAGGTTTTCTATTTTTAAATTATATTGACAATGTCAGTTGCACTTTCACATTTAAAACCAAATTAAATTGCTAAAATCATCTGATGTTAGAAATATAATTTTTTTTTTTAATTTTACAAATCTCTCTTTATATTAGTATAAAAGAGTTTTACACATACATCCAATGAGGTGTTACCACATCATCAAAAACAATTAATTTTCAAACCCACTACTTCTAAAGTCATATAAATACATGAATCTGATTGAATGACCGTATAAAACTCTTTACACCGTCAGTGCATCAAAATTAAACTCTATTTTTATATCAGAAATTATTTTTGGATTAAGTAGTTTTATGATAGATATATAACTTAAGATTTTTTTTCAAAAACTAAAAATAATAATTTTTTTTCAAAGGAAAAAAAATTTCAAATCAAAGAGAATTAATATTGAAAGGGGAATTGAGACCTGAAGGATTGGCCAAATGCATTAATTTCTGGGGCCTTAAACGCTCCATCCTTTGCCACCACAAGCTCATTGGTTTCTTCCTTATGCACATTCTTCTTCTCCTCAACGTGAGATCCTAATAGGGGGGAAAATATAATAAAAAGTTTGATAAAAAAAAAACTCCAACAATAAATTAAAAAGGAAGAAGAAAAAGATAATCGATCATACCAATGGCAGATTGCTCAAGGCGGATTGTCATTTTCTCTGTTTAAAAGAAGGAAGAAGCACAAGAAAAAAGAAGAACCTTAGAAGCTTGGAAGAAGGGACAAGATCATAAAGGCTAACCTAAAATGGGCGTGACAATAACCTGGGACGAATGGAGTTTATATAGTACAACACCAAGTTGTCTTCGTCGTTCTCGTAGAATTTGTTAACCATGCTATTCTTAGTAATTTTCCAATTAATTAAATCTACACCACCAACTACTGCCAGCACTGTGCTTATCAAATTCAGTCATTTATATGGCATATAATCCACTAATACTTGATTCAATTCTTGCGAGCAATTTTTTTTCTTTTTCTAAAAAAAGCATCCCATTTTTGTATTTCTATAACCGAAAATTGTTTGAGTTCTTGTAAGATTTTCTTTTCTTCATTCTGGGAAAACAGTAATGTACGTATATATGTAAATAAATTCTCTTATTTTAGACACCAAAAAAAATTCTCTTATTTTATTTATTTTTATATGATGAGAACATAAGATCCAGTGAAATATCTTATTATGCCACCTTATTAATTATGATAACGGTATTAAGATATCATACTTGATCTTAATTATTGTAAAGTAGAAGAAAAAAAAAATGAGAATACCATTCATTTACTTTAAAAAATTGTGTAACTACTATTAAATTTTTTTTCTATGTTTATCATCACAAAACCTTATGTATTCATCACAAAAATATTATTTGTGAAATGTTAAGGATATTACAAATGACTTTTTTTTTAATAGAAAAATGCATTTTGCTAATGAATACCATAGAAAAACTAGATTTTTTTCATGTATTAAGTGTATTGAAAATAACTCTGAATTATTTATATTTTTGGCAATTTTCTTTTTGTGACTTCTCCTTTTCGGTGAATTATTTTTATGTAATGGATTAAAAATGAAAACTATTTCTTGATGTATTTATTGTATTATTTGCATGGTTTGCCAAGGCAGGTAAATATCTTGCATCTTCCATAATTATATTCGAAATGAATTTCCTAAACTGTTATCGAATTCAAGCGTTCATCTGATACAAATGAAATAGAAATACAAAGAAAACTGGTAATAACAAAACCTTTATTTCCTCCTATAAGCAGTGAAAAACAAATAAAAAGAAAATACAATTTGAGAGCCATTATCCTCATCCTCATCACTAGAATTTTTTGACAGTTTTTATACAAAATAAAGAAAGAAAACTGGAATGCTTATGAAATATGCAGAATAGGCAACTGAATTTGTGCCTATCATGTAGCAGTTACACAACACTGTGTTCTTGTTCATTCAAACACTACACATGAGCTTATAATAAAACTATTCAGAGAAAGATATCCTGTGTTACAGCATAAAAAATTGAATCAACTTGTAAGCTAGAAAACATATCTTTTAAAAACATGTTGGTAATAACAACTATGGTAAGGAAGTGACGATTTCGTGATAACAATGCAGCAATCCACCACCATAAATCAGCTTCAAGGCACAATACTATCACAGCAAATGTATGCAAGAACGCATACGCTTGGGAATAGTATGTTCTTCAAGAGTCTTACTTCTCCTCTAAGACAATAAGTCTCGAACTAAGGTTTAAGGAACACGGTAGTGAGACATCAACACAAAAATACCTACCTTTTGTATCAATACTCCTCCTAGGTGCTCAAAAGTCAAAACAACAGAAAATCAAAAGCACAGCACTTACTAAAAATGGCTAGGTCAAGTGTTATCAACTAAAACATGCAATAGCTGAAGCAATTGCTCTTACACAGGAGAAGTAGCAGCCGCTAGCTTAATTTCATCGAATTCCTCGAGTAAATCGACAGAGTAATTGATGAAACATACAAAGGAGATAGTCAGATAGAATCTTCATGACTCAAGGAGCCATGCTATATTCCCATAGTCCCATTCCACCATATGAGCAAGGTGTGAGGCAGTGAGAGATAATATATACTGCAACAATAATAACCTTGACATCCCAAATAGATCCTTTCTCTAAAATCTAAATACCTTTATCAAAAACCAGCTAAACTAGAAATGCACAAGGCCATCTCTGCAGACTAATATGTAAGCCTTTCACAAACCTTTCAACCATGGAACCATCTCAATTTGCAACAATACCAACACACTTAATAGCAGAGAGTTAACAGAGACAAAAAAAACCAATCAAGATCAAATATATCATCATCAAGGTGTAAACAAATTCAGAACCCGAGACAAACACAGAGACTCGTTCAATGCAGGGTTTAGGGTTCATAATCAATCCATCACTAGTAAAAAAATATCATGATCAACAAAAACCAAAATTTCCTGTCACAAAAATTGCAAAGCACAATCAACTAGACAGGAAAATTGGAAAACAAAGGTACAATTATAAGGACACAATCATCTATAATTATGAATGAATTGCAAATTTGCAACATCAAGGGTTACAGTTTCCAACTACTACACAGTCAAAAGAATGTTTACCCCTAATTCGAGAATCACACAAAATCCCTAACCGAGAATTCTTCAAACAGGTGCATAGGAACCAGCATTAGCAGTGCCACTAAGCATAGGTCCGTACGGAGATTCAGTATCATCAGCAACAAGATCTTCAGTCCCTCTCAGCACAGCATGGATGAAGATCACAGCAGCGCCAACGAGAAGCGAAACGACGAGATTGAACCAGACGTTGGCGATGAGGAGAACAACGAGGGTTAAGACAGCGAGTGCCAAAACGACGGCGCGGTCGTCCAAAACGACGAGGTTGAAGAGGTTTAAGGGCTCGTCACGGGAGAAGTAGAGGAAGTACCAGAGGGCGAGGAGGAGGAGGAGAAGGATGAGAGGGAAGGGGCGTGAGAGGAGGGAGAGGGTGAGTGAGAGGAGGAGGAGGATGGTGTAGTTGAAGAGGAAGTAGGCGAGGTTGTGAGACACGCGCGCCGACGCGTCTTGGAGGGAGGTGGGGAGGGAGAGGGCGTAGAGGGAGAGGAATTGGGACCAGGGACGGCGCGTGGAGATCACGCTCTGGCCGGCTTCTTTGAAGTGCGTGAGGAATTCGGATGACATTGTTGAGGGATCTGAGAGTGGAGGGGGGTTTGTTGTTTCTTGTGTTGGTTTTGGTGGAAATGGAAAATTGTGTGTCAATGGCGTCGATGAATGCAATCAAGACGAAGCTTCCGAGCTGACCAGTTGTTGTTCTTTTTTTTTTTTTGGACTTGGCGTGCAAGTTCGCTTGTTGGTTGTTTGATTTTGGTTTTTTATAAATGGGCCTATCTCTTTTTGTATAATTTGGGCTACATACAATAAAAATCCAAACAAATAAGAAGATGCTGTCCAAAATATAAAAGCAGACAATATAGGCTTCCTCCGAGAAAGAAAGAAAAATAAAAGTAATGATAAGTAACATTAAACGGAAGAAAAAAAAAAAAAGATTCCGCTATCCACACACCCTTTTGGTAGACATTAATTTAACATCAATATAAAATATGATCATTAATATATTAACTGTTTTTCACTTTTTATGATCCACTTATAAAAATATAATTTTTATACGGTGTAAAAGTAGTGTCTGCAAAACTGATACGTGGATAGCATTATTAAAAAAAAATGATAAGTAACATTATCTCAATACCGAAAAAGAAAACATTACATATATAAAGTTACAATATCATAATATGTATAACTTTACGTAAACAATAACATCTCTAATATATAAAAGGACGTGGTCAAGTGATCCCAAAAAAGTATTTAATAAGGTATAAAGGATTAATTTAAACGTGTCGAGCCTAGATACCTTCGTACTCAAAAAAATAATAAAAGGAGACGTGACCTATCAAACTAGGGGTGTGCATGATCGGGTCTTCCCTAACCCAGGTCTGACACGAAAAATACATTGGATCTATTATTTAGATCTAGACCCGATTCTAGATCCGATAAAATTTTGTTATCTTTGGGCCGGATGAAATCGGGTGAAAAACTGAGTCTTGAACCATCAAAGTTCAAGAAAAAAAATAACATTAATCACATGTTAATATTCATAATATTTCAATCTCATGCAAATGAAACACAATAAAGTTACATGAAAATAATCCTTAAATTTAATCTAAATTCCTAACAAGTACAATTTTTAAATAACATGAAAATAAACAGCACAATCTAAAACATAAAACAGAAAGATAAAATCTAAAAACATAATACAAGATAAAAATATAATCAAATTGGGCATTGAAATTGGACTCAAATAAAATATAGTAACATATAAACATAATACAAGTTTGTCAAAAAAAAAAAACACAACATGAGAAGTCAAATTTCACTTTCCAATAGTGAACAAAATCTCAATTTCTTATATAATTTTATTATATTTCACGTATTTTATTAAATTATACATATACCGGGCCGGGCCCGGGTCACCCGAAGCTTGGCCCAGACCCATTTCATAGCATCAACGGGTTGGTTTTATTTTCTTTGGGCCGAAGCCGGACCAATATGAAATCGGGCCAAAATGGCCCAAATTTCATCGGGTCCGGACCGGGCCATGCATCCTAAAGGAGTACTCGATAAGGCGTAAAAGATCATTCTGAATCTAAAATACCTATAAAAAATCTTGATAAATATGTATTTATAACATTTAATACAATAACGATTTATAAAAAAAAAAACTAAAATAGAAAGGTAATGATTATCCAGGACTAAAAAGTTATTGCTACCAAATTTTAAAAAAAAAAAACAAAAGAAATAGATGCAAAGGATAACGAAAATGACAAGAAAATAAAAAAAGAGGATAACGAAAACAATTATGCTCCAACAAAATTTCAGCCAAAAACTTAAATTTAATGTTCTATTTTTTTATGTTTTGGATGTTCTGTTTTTAGGCTTAGAATGTTCTGTTTCTAAAGAAATATAAAGTTGACTGAGATTGTCTTAGGTTTCGGAAGTTCTATGGTTTATATTATGGATGTTCTATAAACAGTGATTTCAGATGTTCTATTTTTTGTTGACTGATTTATTGATTAAAAAATTATTGGTTACGTATACTTTTTCTATCGAAAAATACATTACCGAGTGCATGCATGTGAATATATGATCATGAGGTCCTAATCACTAAAGTAATCCACTCATTACTCCTACCTTTGTCCAAAAGTAAAAACAATTACTCATAACAGAAAGTTGTTAGGACTAATTATATATATCAGATATTATGAGGACGTAAAAGTTCTTATGAATTCTTAGATGGTGATGGCTAGCTAAGCAATGAACACGTTTCTATAAGCTTGAGAGCGACAAATGTTGATTGAACATTTTTGTTTTTTGTTAGCAGTTAGTACAGTAGTGTGTTTTTGTCATATGTTTATGGTAATTAATAATTAAGTACAGTATGTATATGATGATTTAATCACGAAATATAATCATCAAAACTAGAAGAATATGAAATTAGGACGTCATCGATAATCTTGGTTTGTAAGAAAGAAAAAGAACACGTTCCAGATCGATGCTGGACTACCCCAATCTCTTTATTAGCTTTAATTTCTTGCCCCATTTTCCGGTCAAGGATTTGAGTGCCACCTATTACATATAAATTGTAGAAATGAAAAGCATTAAGCTTCAATCATTATCACTTACAAATTAGTAATTATCACAAGATAAACTAGGTGATCTTCATTGGGACATGACTGAATATTATATCAAGTGTCGGCAACTTCTCATGTTCATTCAAGTTATTCAACCTCAAAAGATTGCATGAAATCGGGAAAACTTGTTATTCAATAGCTTTGCAAATAAATTTTCCAAAATATATTATCCACAAAAAAATAATAAATTAAAAGACGAAGCCTCTAATACTTGGGTTAAATTTTAAATTAGTTTCCGAGATATAGTTTGAGAAGACTTAATTATTTATAGATTTAATCCAAATATTAGAAGCTAAAATAATATTTTATCACGTATGTATTTAGTTATTTTATAAAAAGTTAATTATATTATTGTAAATAAATTTGATTATGGTGAAAACTTATGAATCCGACTTCATGTGAAGTTGTGTTATTAAGAATCGTTAAATATTTTTACGTATTTGATTATTGACGATTTTAATCTTTAGTCAACTAATTCATTATCATATTTTTAACTGATTCATTTTAATATTAATGATTAATTGTTGGCAAAAATTATATAATATGTTGGTCATCTAATATTGCTCTTTATATTTTATATTATTTAGCCAGTGATTTGGAGTATAAATAAAGTATTTTTTATTGTATGTGGAGTGAGAAAGTCTTAGTCACACATTTTGTACATATTTTACAGAACATTAGCGTAGTTAATATTCAACAATGTTCAAAGAGAATAAGATAAGAAACAAAAGACTTTGTTGTACGGTTTGTCCCTGTTAGAAATCGTAATAATATAACGAAGGTCAAATATTTCAATTTCAACTAGAGGCAGCCATGGTCCCAACTCCCAAGTTTCAACACGGAAGCTAGGAAGAGCTTATCAATTAATAAGGATGTCCGGTTACTTAATGTACGAAGTTACAATAAGTATCCCTGACTTTCTGGTTAATTTTGTGTATATACTTAAAATTTTTAAACATTTTTTATAAAAAAAAATAGGAAGCCAACATACTATGATTAATTAGGAACTAATATGAATTATGAATGATAACTCATAAATTTTGGATGATAATTTAATTATTAACATATGAGTTACGGATGATAACTCATATAAGAGTAATGGTACGGAGGGGAGCTCATCGAGAGCCCATGTAATTAGGGAAATAGTGGGTGGTAAAAGAGGAAAGAGAAAAAAAAAAGAAAAAACGCCACCTATTGGCTAACAAAACAAACTATAAATTCCCTAAACTTTCTCATCATATTAATTTTAGATAATAATTTAATTATTGGCTCCCTAATAAGCTTTCTAACGTTTTTGTAGCATTCTTCTTCTATAAATGATTCAGGTATGTGTTTATTATTAATTTTTATGGTGTGTCTCCCACTCTGCCTAAACAAAACGCTAGAACCATGCAATGGGTATGTGTAGTTGCCACTTTTGACTCTTCCATATGAGTAAACTGTGTGCTCCAAGTTGCGTACATCAACACCAATTTCATTCATTCACCTCATCTCACCCCTGTTCCCACTTCCCACCAACACAATTTAGAAACCTATATATATAACTAGCTTCACTTTCCTTAACCATCAATTCATACACCTTATCTTGTTTAATTTTCCAACATAAACATGATTCCCACACTTAGAATAACCCTCTCTCTTTGTTCCTTTCTTCTATTACTCATCTCTTCCTCCACAGCAAAAACCTCCTCATTCAGACCAAAAGCAATTGTTCTACCTGTAACCAAAGACATATCCACCTCAACACCCCAATATGTAACCCAAATCAAGCAAAGAACACCACTCGTCACGGTGAACCTAACCGTGGATCTAGGAGGTGGATATGTTTGGGTGAACTGCGAGCATGGTTATGTGTCATCAACTTCAAAAGCAGTAGCTTGTGGATCTGCTCAGTGCAAACTATTTGGCTCATCATCATGCAGTAGTGACAAAGTGTGTGGTGGGTTTCCAAGCAACACTGTCACTGGTGTTTCAACATCTGGTGATGTTCGTTCAGATGTTGTTAGTGTTCAATCCACCAATGGAAACTATTCTGGAAGAGCTGTAACTGTGCCAAAATTTCTCTTCATTTGTGGATCAGATGTTGTCCAAAAAGGCCTTCCTAAGGGTGTATCAGGTATATATGAATTCCTAACCATATATAATTTTAATAATAATTCCTTTTAACCAATTCGTATAATAGTTAGTTCACTGATACATTTATGAGAGTTGTAATTCCATTTTTATATAAATAAAAGATTAATCCTTAAATGATATAAAATACGGTATGGTGATTAAATCTTATTTTAATTTTTAACGTTTAAAATATCTTATTTTGATCCCAAAAAATTTAATTGAACTCGATAAAGTCCCATCAAATTTTAAATTTTCAACCAACTTTTAATGATGGGACTTGATTGAATTCAATTAAAATCTAAAAATAAAACATTTTAAATGTTATTCTATTCAACTTTTAATAATGCGACTTAGTTCAATTGAAATCTTTAAAATTAATTATAATAGAACATTTTAAACATAAGGGACTAAAATAAAAAGACCGAAACAAGCTATGATTTTCTTCTTTTTGCTGGATTGGTACATTTGAGTCTGAATTCATTTCAAATAATGAGCAGGAACAAGGAAGATAATTTTAACTTGAGAAAACTAATAAAAGCCGCTTTTATATGTCCATGTAAGGGGTGCTAGTATGTTACTCATAAAGTTCAACTATTACCCTACGGAATAATAATAAAATTGGATGTTTATATAATATTTTTTTAAGGAGAAAGTATGTTTTTTGTTCTAACTGTTTTTAAAATTTTAAAAATATTTTTAATGTTTAATTGATTAATTTTATATTTAATAATTTAAAATAATTTTCATTTATTAAAATTTTTTATTCCAATAATACTCCTATTACAAAGTAATAATTTTCAAATATTAAGTATACTTTACCTTTTTTTTTTAAAAAAATTACAGACATAGAGACAGTAGAAGCACAAACTTTTACTCTTTATTAATCTCATAGTATGTCTAAATTTATCTATTTAATTAATTAATTTATTTTTGGGTTCCTATATGTTGTAGGTATTGCTGGTTTTGGCAGGACTAAAGTGTCACTCCCTTTTCAATTTTCATCTGCCTTCCACTTCACAAGAAAATTCGCAATTTGCTTGAGTTCCGGCACCATAGACTCAAGGGGAGTAATCATCATTGGTGATGCACCTTACAACTTCGGTTACTTGAACAGTGATCTTTCTAAAGCCCTCAATTTCACTCCCCTAATCAAAAACCCAGTAAGCACTGCTCCAATCTCATCCCTTGGTGAACCCTCATTCGAATACTTCATTGGTGTGAAATCAATTAACATTTCTGACAAGGAAGTACCATTGAACAAGACACTTTTGTCCATAAACAAAAACAACGGTGTCGGTGGAACAAAGATTAGTACTGTGAATCCCTACGGTATTCTAGAGACATCAATCTACAAGGCTCTCTCCAAGGCTTTTGTGAGTGCAGTTGGGGTTCAAACAATTTCACCTGTAAGCCCATTTGGGACGTGTTTTGCATCACATGATATTGGGTTTACCCCAATGGGCCCAGGTGTGCCTGATATTAAGTTGGTTTTGGAAAATGGTGCTGTGTGGGATATTATTGGGGCAAACTCAATGGTTAGCCTGAATAATAGTGATGTGCTTTGTTTGGGCTTTGTTGATGGTGGGTCAAATCCCAAAACTTCTCAGGTTGGGTTTTATCATAAGACTGGTAATCAGCCCACGACTTCAATCACAATTGGGGCCTTACAATTGGAGAACAACTTGATACAGGTGGATTTGAAAACTTCAAGACTTGGGTTCAGATCCATCTTCTTGGATCATAGCAACTGTGCCAACTTTAACTTTACCTCTTCTGTCTAAATTAGAGGCCTTGCTTTTGTCCAAAAAAAAAAATAGAGGCCTTGCTTAATGCTTAGTGTGGTCTTATTATCAATAATTACTTCACAGATTTTGTAGTATAAGATCTGTTTATACAGTGTATGTTATGGTAAATAAGTGAGGTTATAATTACCATTGTTAGCCTCCAAAAATTTAGTTACTGTCTTGTCTGGTTAAATTTTAATTAAGACCACAATTGTTTGATAGTGAGCATGTTATATATCTTGTCTTGACTTGACATACAATAATACCTATTCTTAAAGTAATTGCACGCACCAAAGCATATGTATGTAATCCTGGTAGTTGTTGGTTTTGGATTCTTTTTAATGTTTTTTATTTTATTTTATTTTTTAACTTGTTTTTAAGGTGAGTGTTCACGTATATTTTGGCATGGTACATGATATGCATAGTGCTTTGTAACACCCATTAAAAAAGAAAATGAAAATAAAAAAGAAAAGGACCCAATAACTTTCACTCATTCTCTAAATATCTTCATTCTTTTAATCTGTATTAGAGTTTTTTTTTTTGTTTTTAATGGTTAAATTATCATTTTCCTTTTCTAACAATAAATTAAGTTTGGAGCTTCTCCTTAGATATAAAAACAAATAATTTGGATATAAAATTTAAATAAAAATAAAACACACTAAATTATCTCCCCACAAATTATGCAAGGATCGGACTTTAACAGTTCACGACCTTACAACTTTTATTTTATTGAATTGAATACAAATACGGAAACAAAGAGTACACATACTGACATAGATATGCATTTCATTAACAGATACTCACACAAACTCTAATAGATAATGAAAACATAACCAATCAAACAAACAATCAACATTATTGGAACCATAACTCTTCTTTAAACCTAAAATAATTAGGTTTTGCTGATAGCGCAATAATCAAGGAGTAAATTTACTCTTGGACCCTGGGGTGCTAACATATTCAATAGTAGTAGTACCAGCAAAGGGACCAGCTGCTATAGGAACTAAGCCATTTTCAGTTGCTTTTTCATCATCATAATGCATACCATGGCAACACTTGTACTTAACGGACTCAATCTCCATCTTAAGTCCACATGTTGGATCAGGGCAACTGAAGGGGGCCGGCACGCCGGACCGAATGTTCTCCAATTCGAAATGGAGACAATGGCGAGGGACAGTTTTGCTAACAATGCCGTAGTAGTCCTTGAAAGCAATGTCGAAGCTTATCGATGCCGAGATACTGGTTCGCCAGTTTTCGAAGCCTTCCACCACACTCATCATCACTTCATTGAACTCAATTAAGAACACATTCTGGCCTTTGCTCACAATAGCCCATCCCTTCTCTGTTCTCATGGAGAGAAGAGTTTGAATGTCTTTGAGAGTGGAGTCAAGGTTAAAGTCAACCTTTTGAGTCTTGCTGAGGAATGAGTTTGTTATGTTGAACCAAAACTTTGTTTGAGTTGTTATGTCAACCTTTGCAAGGTTGAAGTGTTCAATGTTTGTTTCTGTTTCTTTGATGATGGGATCCTTTTTGATAGCATCAATAAGGTTGCCGAATCTCTGAGTCCATGTAATGTCTGTACCTCCATAGAAGAAAATGTATCCATTGTCTTGTTTCTGATAAACATAATTATAAACATTGTTATTGATTTATTTTACATATATGACTATCATAATATGAATGTTTACTATTTACGTGAACAAGTGATTTAGCTAATCAAATCATTTAATTGATCAAAATTACTTATTTAAATAATATTATTCTAATTTTTAATAAAACAGAAATTCATATACAGTTAACTTTATGTGAAATTGTTATTTAATGATTTTTAATAAGTAACTTCAAACTGCATGCACCTAAGGATTCAATGTTGATGAATAATGTAATGCATAGAGACATCTAATATGTTACATGTTGAAGTCTTACCACCCATTTTTGAATATCAACGTTAATCTTAAAAGCTTCAATCCAAAACCAGTTCCAATGCTGGGAAACTCTTATCTCATCCTCATATCCAAATGGGAAGGCAGCAATGCCCCACACAAAGATCAAGTGCAATGCATTCTTGTTTGTAACCTTTCCAAGAGCATCAACCGCCACCACAATAGGTTTACCTGTGTAATTCCACTCTTCTTGCAACGCCTTGTAACCTTTGATGAGTGAAAAGTATTGCGCCACATACCATGGCATCAAAGATTTCAAATGCTCAAACTTTTCCATGGCTTCATTGGTCCAATTTTCCACAACAGGCACCCAAAGAATCTTATAATCATTCTTGTCTTTGTCTTTGCTGATTGAATCATAAATGGCTTTTAGAGACCAAATCTCATCTTCAATGTTTTCAAGCCCGGATATGAACAAAAAGAAGTTCTTCGTTTTTATTTCATCGTGATTAACCTGTCCATTATCAAACAAAAATTAGAGAAGATTATTCTTTTTCTTTTTCCTTTTGTGGATCTATATTTCCACAAAATTTTAAAAAATCAATAATATTAAGGAAAATTATTGCTTATACACCAACCAATTCTGTAGTAGTGTTGTTGACAATGTCAAGCTGCTTAACATCTTTGGGAAAAATAAGAGCTTTCAAAAGCTCCACAATTCCTGAAGGGATTCTGAACGCATCAAAACGCCAAATTGAATCTTCCAGTGCCTCTGCAAGGGAAAAGTCCGAGTTAGTATTTAATTATTATTATTTTTTTTTTCCTATCAATGCAATGCGATAATATATAAAAGGGTCCCTTTTCTTCCCATATATGTAGATAACCTTTTTGGCGATTGATTTTTTCTATCGATTGATTTTATAATAAATTTCAAACAACTAAAATCATATTACAATGACTCAATAAACACATAATTTAAATAAAAAATATCTCTAAAAGAACAAAAACAAAAATTTGAGATTGATAGTAAAAAAAGTTTCAATTACCTTCGTAAATTTATAATAGAACCCTAATTCTTATTATGGAAATAATAGAACCCTAATCCTTAGCTTGTTGCCATACATCAATGTATCATAAAACATGATTAGTTTTTTTTAAAATCAAATGTTCATATTAGAATTTACTTAAATTATTAGTTTTTGACAATTGATAAATTAAATGGTGATCTGTTAGGTTGCATATTATTAGATAAACGTTGTCAGTGAATATCATGGACTTATTGTTTCAATCTCTGACCCATATATTTTTATATCAATTTCTTCCTATTTTTAAGTTCAGCAGGAATGGAGGTTGAGGCAGAACAAGAAATAGATGCATTCTTGGAATAGGAGTTTAATCAAGCTCAATCAAAACAATTACACAAAACTCAAGATAATTCTAATATCAATTATGTGTTGACTACAGTACAGAGAAATGGGAGTTCAATCAAAACAATTGCATATGGGACAACGTCGACTGTTCTTTCCGCAACTGGAATTATGGTTCTAATGTCAATCTCAAATTTTTATTTATGTTCTTTTAGGGATTTTTTAATTTTATTTTAATTATGTGTTTATTAAATTAATGTAATGTGATTCTAATTGTTTAGAATTTATTATAAAAATATATTTTTATCAACAAAATTTATAAGGATTATTTAATTTTTTTATAAATGGTTAAAGGAATAAATTTGATTTTTAATTTGAATATATAAAGATATTTTAGTATATATATATATATATATATTGGTATAATATTTTTAAAATAAAAAATAAAAATATTAATGCTGATGTGGATACATATATTCTACATGTCAAATTTTTATGGTGAATTCTACGGTATTCTTTCTTTTTGAGAGGGTAATTTACTTTCTCTAGCCTATTAGTTGACAATTAACTTAATAAATAATTTTTTTAAAAAATTTAATGTATAATCTTATTCAAATAAGAATTTTCTATGATATTTTGTGTTTTTTACTAAGAGATAAATAAATAATACAACATTTTTTTCGTTCTTCCCTGTTATATAAAAAAGAAAAGTGATATATATATCGTTTTTTTTTAATTCTATATGGTCATTCTAAATCAAGTTTAATAAAAAATAAAAGATAGATAAATAATGGTATACATTCTAGAGAAGGTAAATTATCCTCTCAAAAAGTGAGGGTACCATAGCATTCACCAATTTTTATTTGCTTATTTAAATTAACATACCGGTACGTATTAATTATGAGAAAGTCTTGGAGCCAATGCCAATATCATTTTTTCTTCTTTTCTCTCTCCTCTTTTACCACCCACTATTTTCGTAATTATACTTATTGGCTCCCTATTGGTTGCCTAACGTTGATTCTCTAGCATTACTCATTAATTAACCATCGTACCGGAGCAAGCACTTTATATATATAGTAGCAAGAAATACTGAGGAGTAGTAGTTTTATTACCACCCATTTTTGAATATCAACATTAATATTGAATGCTTCAATCCAAAGCCAGTTCCAGTGTTGGGAAACTCTTTCCTCATCTTCAACTCTGAATGAGAAGGCAGAAATTCCCCACACAACGATCAAGTGCAGTGCATTCTTTTTTAGAACCTCACCGCGAGAATTGGTCACCACCAAAATAGATTTACCTGTGTAATTCCACTCTTCTTGCAAAGGCTTGTAACTTTTGATGAGTGAAAAGTATTGCACCAGATACCATGGCATCAAAGACTTCAAATGCTCAAACTTTTCCATGGCTTCGTTGGTCCAATTTTCCACTACAGGCACCCAAAGAATCTTATAATCATTTTGTCTTTGTCTTTGGTGATTGAATCATAAATGGCTGACCAAATCTCATCTTCAATGCTTTCAAGCCCGGAGATGAATAAAAATAAGTTCTTTGTTTTTATTTCATCCAGAATAACCTGTCAAATAACAAATCAAACTAAGAAAATATTTTTTTATTTGATCTAAAAGAAAGGCGAAAAAAGACAAATGAGATTAAATAATATTTGAAAGATATAGATAATTATGGACGTCATCAAAAAAATATAGATAATTATGGAGTTTAATTTATTTTGATTCTCACTTCTAAGCTATTAATCATTTTAATTTATATTTTAACTAACATTTTTTAATATTGATAGCTAAACAATTATTAGAATAAATTAAACACTAACCAATTCTTTAGTAGAACAGTTGATGATTTCAAAATGCGTATCTTTAGGAAAGATGAGAGATTTCAAAAGCTCCACAATTCCTGAGGGAATTCTGAAGGCATCAGAACGCCAAGTTAAATCTTCCAATGCCTCTACAATAATAGAAACAAAATTCCGAGTTAGTATTCAATTATTATTTTAATTATCTCTATCAATTTTTTTTTTCAACATCCATTCTCTTTGAGGTCTTCTAGATGATTCTGATTGATCAACTGCTTCTGATTATCTTTCTTATTCATCTTCAAGTATATTTTAAATCACAACCGGTTGCTTTTATAACTTAGCATTTCAGTTCCACTTGTCTTTCTCGTCAAATGTCACGCTTCTGCTAACGATCACTTTACTTGTATGCTTTTGAATTTGTGCAATAATCAATAAAGATGCACTTCTCGCCTTTGTCATCTAGCTTCTTTCTCAATTGATCTTATACATGGACATAAGTTATACACCCAAAGACTTTGAAAGGATGAATTGAAGGTTGTCTTCCACTCCAAGCTTCTCTTCTGGAGTTTTATCACGGATACTTTTTGTTGGACACCTGTTCAAAATATAGACTGCTATTGCGACGCCTAAAACTCTTTAGGCAAAAACAAAAGTTTACCAATTTAGACGGATAAACGAATTGGCCCGTCAGATTTGGCCCATTGTGACGACCCTAGTTCTATATATCTCAATAGGCCATTTAAAAATATTAATTAATATTTTATTTTTTTCTGGGTGTAATAACTAAAAAAAACAAAAGAAAAAAATCTAATTCTAGAGCATTAGAGAGAGCATAAGACAAACCATGCATGTAAGCTCCAAGAATAATATTTTTATTATTTTATTTTAAGAATAACTGTAACCCATGACATCCGTAAATATCAAAAATGATATTTTTAAAACATTTTTTTTTCCTTATAATTAATCAATAAGGAATTAAAAAATAGTGCCTTAATAAGATTTTTCTAATGTCCTATAAGAGTTTTTTCTTATGTCCTAATATAGTTTTATCTTATAATTTATTAAAATTTCTCATACTCATTTAAATTATACAGCAATCGGTGATATGTATGTGACTCTTTAATTGAATCTTTTTTGAAAGACAATATTAGGGAAAGAATGAAAGCTATTTGAATATTCTTTGTGATAAATGTGTTTCAGCTAGAACAATGAACACTCCTTTAAAGATAATTTTGGGTAGACATAATATATAGTTTTGTGACGCTCGAACGTCGTTTGGACCACCAATCTTGGTGAGGTTAACAACCCATTATGGTGGTTCACCAATTTTGGCGAGGTTAAAAATCCCACTATAGTGAAATTAGCCATAAACCCACCTTGGTTAGCTAAGCGAATGATATAAATTAAGCTTCTTACTCCGAAGAGAACCTAGAAGATAATAAGCACAAAGCTTATTCCATATAAAAATTTCACTCAACTTATTTTACAAAAGAGGTACATGAACTTATTTATAGTAGTAAGGGGAAGGGAAGCCATTGAGAGCTAGCCAATGTGGGACTAACTCTTAACACACATATACTGAACTCTAAATAATACAAGCATAAACTAATACATAACACAAATTTAACTATGCTAAACAATATAGAATTTGCATTCCCTTATTACAAATAAACTAATCTACTATCCATACTTGCTCCCGCGTCATTCTCCGTGAATTGAAAAGAACTCCCGCATGAAAAGATTTGTGCCCGTAGACTATCCCATTGACTAATCCACACCAAAAGATCCCATTGGCGAATCCACGCCAAAGACCTGCACTTACAAATCAAATAAAATTTTACTAAGGCAAGGTGGAGGCCCAACCTTGTTCTGATACTAAACTGACGCCGGAACGTTATTTGTACCACCAATTTTGGCGAGGTTAACAACTTCACTGTGGCGGTTCACCAATCTTGGCGAGGTTAAAAATCTCACTATGGTGAAATTAGCCATAAACCCACCTTAATTGGCCAAGCCAAGGATATAAACTAAGCCTCTTACTCTTAAGAGAGCCCAGAAGATAATAAGCACAAAGCTTATTCCATATAAAAATTTCACTCAACTTGTTTTACAAAAGGGATACATGGGCTTAGGGCTGTCAATACGGTCGGGCCGACCCGTTTAAGCCCGCGAAATAAACGAGTTTAAACGGGCGGGCCTCAAATACCCGCCGGTTTCATATTTCAAGACCGGCCCGTTTAAGGTAAGTTCGCGGACCTAAACGGGCGGCCCGTTTATTTTTATTTTTTTAAATAAATGGGCCTAAACTTCTATTTTATAGCATTTTTTTAAAAAAAATGGAACTCTTTTGGCTTTAAAGGATTTGTCCTATAGAGGATGAGTTATTTTTGGGTTGGAATATAATTATGGACATATTGAAAATTTTGGATATATTGAAATTTTTTTCAAATTAAAAAAATAAAAAAATTAATAATATAAACGGTCTTGCGGGCGGCCTGACGGACAAACGGACTAATCCATTTAAGCCTAAAAAAATGCGGGTTAAACGGACTGGTCTTAAACGATTTTTTCTCTTAAATGGGCGGGACCCAATCATTTATTTTTGCGGATAAATGGGTTAGTCCGACAGATTTGGCCCATTTTGACAGCCCTACATGGACTTATTTACAGTAGTAAGGGGAAGGGGAACCATTGAGAGCTAGCCAATGTGGAACTAACTCTTAATACACATATACTAAACTCTAAATAATACAAATATAAACTAATACATAACACAAATTTAACCATCCTAAAGAATATGAAATTTACATTCCCTTATTAAAAATAAACTAATCTACTATCCCTACTTGCTCCCGCGTCATTTTGTGTTGCAAAGAGAGGAATAAACTGACAATTTGAAGAAATTATGAAATAATGATTCTCTCTTTCAATTTATCGAGGTGGAGGGCGTCAACCATCAATTGGTGACCAATGAGACATGAAAGTATTTTATTAGAATTATCACGATTTGGGAAGGCCCTTGACATTTCATATAGACCGGAAAAGATCTATGTTTCTCTATTCATCAAAAATCTTTGAAACCAAATCAATCTTCAATGGTGAAATGTAAATTGAGTTCTTACATGGTTCTGAGAAATGATCTATACATAATTTTACGAGTACTACACATGATTTAACTTTAGGTTAGAAGAACTTGGGAAAGCTATCAATAACGGTCTCCCAGTGCTCCAACGTCTTCGAAGTCGGATCCCCACAATTGGAGATATTTGTCAAAAATATTAAGAACCAAATTATTTTTGTGTCTATCGTTGAAATCAACCTTTAGTTTTAAAAATATCATTTTCTCTAATCTTCTTCTTTTTAGTATTTTTCTTTCTAAACTTATTTAATATTTACATCTTTAATATTTATGAAAATTTTACTTTCTCTTGCTTTGATCGTCCAAATTGAAATCAACTTATATGTACTCAATTTTTCTACTCAATGAAATAAAATACAACTATTTTTATACCAACTTATAATACTTTCCTTTTCTTTAACCTGCTATATGTAGTGTATTGGGTGCCTATTATGGTAAAGTGGAAAATAATGAACAAAATGAAAAGTAATTAAATTTATTGGATCAAAATAATTATAATTCTTGTCAAAATTTTTATCCACACATCAATTTAATGGTTTATAATTATTCTCTTCAAACTCTTTATTTTTTTTTCCACTACAAAATTATCCAATGTATTGATCATAACAAAATATATTATAAAGCCGGAAAATTGTTATGTTTATTAATTTATTAATCACTAACAACTAAAAATTTGTAATAATTATTTTAATATTTGAATATAAATATCAAATGTCAACAACGTCCTCAAATAGTGTTCCGAAATAGTCCTCGTCAATAAATTCGTTGTTATTGGCAACAACTTTATGATCGGCCTGAAATTTGAAATAACTAATCATAGTGAATAACTCATTAATATTAGAAGAGAGTTCTTGATCCCAAATCATCAGTATCAGTATTACATTAGTATTACTCATTATATTTACCAATTTAAATTAGGGTCGGACTTTAACTGTGCACAACCTTACAAACTTTTATTTCATTGAATACAAATACGTAAATAAGAATACACATATGCATCGAGTCACTAAGACCTAGCATATCAGTAACAGTCTCACTGCTCACAAACTCTAATTGATAAAAACATACAGCAATCTGCATTATTGGAAGATTAGCTAAAGCAAGAACCATATATCTTCTTATAACCTAAAATAATTAGGTTTTGCTGATAACGCAATCACGGAGTAAATTTATTCTTGGACCCTTGGGTGCTAACATATTCAATAGTAGTAGTGCCAGTAAAGGGACCAGCGGCTATAGGAACTAAGCCATTTTCAGTTGCATGTTCATCATCATACATACCATGGCAACACTTGTACTTAACGGATTCAATCTCCATCTTAAGGTCACATGTTTTATAAGGGCAATCGAAGGTGGCCGGGAGGCCGAAGCGAATGTTCTCCAATTCTAAATGGAGACATCGGGGAGGGACAGGTTTGACAACTTCATAATAATACTCCATGAGAGCAATGCCGAAGCTTTTCGAGGCCGTGATACTGGTTCGCCACCTTTCGAAGCCTTCAACCACCCTCATCATCACTTCATTGAACTCAATTAAGAACACATTCCGGCCTTCGCTCACAAGAGCCCATTCCTTCTCGGTTCTCATGGAGAGAAGAGTTTCAATGTCGTCTTTGAGAGTGGAGTCAAGGTTAAAGTCAACCTTTTGAGTCTTGCCAAGGAGTGAGTTGGTTATGTTGAACCAAAACTTAGTTTGAGTTGTTATGTCAACCTTTGCGAGGTTGACGTGTTCAATGCATGTTTCTGTTTCTTTGATGATGGGATCCTTTTTGATAGCATCAATAAGGTTGCCGAATCTCTGAGTCCATGTGATGTCTGTACCTCCATAGAAGAAAATGTACCCATTGTCTTGTTTCTGATAAATGAAATTATAAATATTGTTATTGATGAATTTTATATGACCGGACGAAAATTTATATATAGTTAATTTTATGTAAAATTATCATACTTTATGTGAAGTCGATCGTACCCGAGAATTAACTTTAGAAAGACATCTAATCTAATTATGTTAAGAGGTTTAATTCTTACCACCCAATTTTTAATATCAACATTAATCTTAAATGCTTCAATCCAAAACCAGTTCCAATGCTGGGTAACTCTTTCCTCATCTTCAAGTCTGAATGGAAAGGCTTCCATGCCCCACACAAAGATCAAGGGAAGTGCATTCTTGTTTGAAACCTCACCGCGAGAATCGGTCACCACCACAATAGGTTTACCTGTGTAATTCCACTCTTCTTGCAACGGTTTATAACCTTTGATGAGTGACAAGTATTCCACCACATACCATGGCATCAAAGATTTCATATTAACAAACTTTTCCTTGGCTTCGTTGCTCCAATTTTTCACAACAGGCACCCAAAGAATCTTATAATCCTTCTTGTCTTTGTCATTGCTGATTGAATCATAAATGCCCTTTAGAGACTGAATCTTATATTCAATGTTTCCTAGCCCAGATATGAATATAAACAAGTCCATTAGCAACCAAATAAAATTAGAGAAGATTGTTCTTTTTCTTCTTTTCTTTTGTGGATATATATTTCAACAACCAAAAAAAGAATCAATAATTTGAAAGAAAATTATTGCTTATAATACACCAACCAATTCTTTAGTAGTGTTGTTAACAATGTCAAGCTGCTTAACATCTCTGGGGAAAATAAGAGCTTTCAAAAGCTCAACAATTCCTGAAGGGATTCTGAAGACATCAAAACGCCAAATTAAATCTTCCAGTGCCTCTGCAAGAGAAACAAAATTCCGAGTTAATAGTATTTAATTTTTATTCTTTCCTATCAATGCAACGAGATAAAAGGCTCCTTTATTTTTTTTAATCTCTCATTATATGTAAATAACCTTTTTGGTGTTTGATTTCGTCTAAATCAGCATTTAACTGATTGAGAACAATTTTGATCCTGCCAACAACTTCAGACTTGACGTTCCATTCCCTGAACAATAATTAACATATACCGATAATATATTTAGTCTTTTAATTAATAATAGTGTAAGGGTTAATAATCATGGTACATGATGATAAGATTATAAATTAAGAAATTTTTAATTAAAAATATTAAAAATTTAAGTTTTCAATACATTTAATGTAAATATTTAAAATTTTTCACCAGTAGTAAATTTATCATGTGTCATTTAAGATACAGGTTAGTTAAACTCATAATTTAAATAAAAGTATAAGTAACTAATATTTTTTTAATCAATAAATCAGATAATAAAAAATAAAATATTCATAACTACTATTTATAAAAACGTTCATAATGAAAGTCATAAAACATCCGAAACTAAAATAATCACTAACGAATTTTGTATTTTTTTAAAAACAAAAAATATGAAGCTTATAAAAATAAAAGAGTTATTGAGTGATGTTAGCTGAAAGATATATAAATGGCATGTCTTAACGGTTGAGACAAGTGATTGGCACAAGCAAGAAGGGAGAGAATAGCCCAATAAGTGTAAATATCACGAGGAGCTTTGAAGAGAGCTGGAAGGTCCTTAGGAGTGTATGATTTGTTGGAAATGAGTTTCTCCAAAGTGATGATTCCATTTATGAGTTGCAATGTTCTGTCAACCAAAGTGCTTATCAGATCTGCATCTGACTGGCTCAGCTTCTTCGCATCTTCTTCAAGCCTGAACACGTGCAGCTCAACCGCGTTCTCCTTCATGGTGGCCGCCTGAGTGAGAGTGAGGCGCCATGTCTCACCATAATCCAAAGCAAAAGCAGCGAGTGCTATCCCAGCCTTGGCGTCCCAAGTGTAATTCTTGAGATTCTCAAGAATCCCCACAACTGAGTCGTGTGCGTTCGATGTGTTGAATGAGTGGCATGTCATCTGGACGAATCATAACAGAAATGTTGGTCACAAATGATTTTCACATTCGATGCAAAGGTATTATTGTATCTTTGATATATAATAATAAAGTTTTGGCCTTCTGTATATATTTTTATTTCTACTCAAGAGATGAAGAAGATAAACTTTAATTTAAATATTCAGTCAACTGTTAGGCTTGTTTGGGTTCACTTAAAGAAAAAAAAATTTTCGTTATATTTTTTCAAAAGATTTTTTGTAAAAATAATTTTATATTTAAATATTTTGTACGATAATATTTTTACTTGTTAATTATATTGGATACAACACTATAGAAATATTTCTTTATTTATTTATTTTATTAAAATATATTTTTTATTCAAATAAAATAATTTTTGAAAAAAATATAAATGATGTCTTTTGAAAAAAATTATTTTTCTAATTTTACTAAGAGTACCTACTTTTATTTTTATTGTTAAAAATTTATCAAACACATAAAAAGTAAAAGATTTTTTATCCAAAAAGATATTTTTCAATTAAACACTTGCACCCAAACATGCTTTCAATTTATTTAGTTAATCATTATTTTTTAATTTTATCATTCTTTTTAAAGTTATTATCGTGAAATCATTCTTTTCCAAAAATTTAATCTAAGAGGAGAAAATATATAAATGTCGATATATATTTTTTTACGCAATAACTCTTTTTAGATTTTTTTCATAAGTTTTTTTTCTCTTTTTGTTTCTTTTATATTGGATTTTTCTATATTGGTATATACAAATAAAAATTAAATTCCAAACCTTGTTATTATAGAAATTTTGAAAGAGAAAGTTTAAGGAGCCATAGTTTATTAGTCAATAGGTGATCAATAAATTTTTTTTTCTCTTTTTCATTTACCATCCACTATTTTCTCAGGCTCCCTATTTTTTAAATTATCTTACTCTTGCGGTCAAAAGTTTAAACACAAAAGTAGTACATGAATAGTCAAGTATATATTGGATTAACCTGACACGCAATCTCTTTGAGGAGAGTGTAAGATGGCCTGAGTGCAGACTGGGGAACACTGTCTTCTATGACGTCAACGGATTTCAATTGCTGCAACCGATATGAATTGAAGTTATCAACACAAAACATATAGTCATAAAATGAACAATATTATTATATATATTGATCTTTTTTTAAAAAAATTCGTTATATGTATTTTTGCATGAGATGAGGGAATTTATATAGTAGAGAGACCTTGAGGTCTAGAGAGGCATCGATGTTGGTTGAGCTCCTAACAATGTTGGAAACTACATTGAAAAGAGAATCAACATCTTGTCTAATCGCCTGGGGACCATGGATGCCGATAATGTTCTTGGAGATCAGATCATCAGCCATATTGAACGGGTTCAGGTGCTGCACTTGCTCCACCACCTGCAAATTTAAACCACCAGAAACAGCCGTGGAAGCGGTTTTTGTTACAGCTGAAACAGTGGTAGTTACAATAGAAGCAGCACCGCTAATGAGCGAAGCTGGTTTCTTGAGAAGGCTGGTCATTCTCACAAAACTCTTAAGATGAGAGAAGAAGAAGACATTAGGGTTCTACTTGTGTGCCTTTCTTAGGTGCATATCTTAGCCCTATTTATAAGCCCTAAAGGGGTGACACATTTTTACACTCTCTTTCTTTGTAGGATGTGTATAAAATAATTAGTGATTAGTAATGTCAGGTGTTCACACCTCCAACCCCCTATTAAAAAACTACCTCGTGGCTAATTATTTTACTAATCAATTATTATTATAACTTGTTTTATCTCTATCTAATTAATTATGATTGTTGTATATCACTGTACATTTATCGGCAGTGCCACGCCCACTCTCTGATTCAGCTTTCACTCATAAAGCAATGTAATAACATATATGGGAGCAGATGCTTCCAAAAGAGCAATAGCTCCTTCTTTCACCCCTCACACTACAAGATTGGCGCAAGATGAGGTATCATATATTGAATTCAGGTGCATTGTTGAATTCATTGTTATTTGAAATTGTTAGTGTTCTGGTGCGAAAGTGGGAAGTTTCCACAAGAATCTTCAGTGTAGCTCTGATCTCCAAGAAACGGCGGGGGGTGGACCTGCAAGGCCACTCCGACGCTCAAGTCAAATTGGGAGAACACTTATGAGTTTAAGTGAAGAGATGGAGAAGAGAACATACCTGACCTAGCCTAAGCTAGGTCTATTTATAGAGAGTGACTTGAGTGATCAGTTAGGTTAGGCAGCTGTTGGTTGGCTTAGTTGATCGGATCCCGAACTCTCCGGGATTTGAAGACTTAGCTGATAAGTCTTTAGTCAGTTCGTTTATTGATTGATCTCATCCGTTTAGATGAGAACATGTTTTATTGTTGATTGATCAGATTAGGGTTTCATTTAGCTGTTCAGTTTGGTCTTGGCGGCACTAAAAGAGAACAGTTCGGGTTTTGGGCCTCTAAGATGGATCAGTCGAGTAAGAGATCGGTTTGTTGGGCTTTTGTGTTGTTTGATGGATTGTCGATTCGGTAAGAGCTCTTCTGATGAGCTCTTTTGGACTTATAAATGATTGATGTGTTGTTTGTTGAATAAGTGCTCATCCTGTTGAGCTCTTCTGGGCTGAGCTTATGACAGGCCGGATCAGTTAGATTACATTTTTATCAAATATATCAACTCATCTAAAAATATTATTTTGATTACATTTTAAAATGTGTTTTATATATTTAGAATAAAATGACATTATTTTAATTCAATTCATTTTGAATTTGTTGTAATAAGTTTAAAACTTTGTTTTTTATGAAGTTTAAAAGATAATTCTAGACTTTGATCTATTTTAATTTTTTTTCTTCCTTCCAAAAGTCAAATAATTCTTACTTTTTCTTTACCAATAGGGTTTGGTTAACACATGCATGCACTAGGGAGATATGTTAAAATTAACAATAAAAAATTATAGAAAAAGATAAAAAAATATTTTGTGACAAAAAAAGATACAAAACTTAATTTCCAATATGTGTATTAATTGAAATAAAAAGTTTGAAAATTTTCAATTAAAAATAATAACTTTAACATGTATACTAACTAAATATACACATTAAAGCTAAGTTTCTCGATCGATCTTATTCCATTGCAACTGTTACAATTTTAATTTAGGTGATGTACAGAATGTACCTTCTAGGGTTTGGGACTCCCGATGTAACCGGACGTGCCAAGACAGAAGGCTGAAGGTTTATGTGAGAGGTAGGCGTGCTAGAGAAGAATCGCCAAATAAGGATTTCGGAGCCTCTTAGAGCACAGCAATTGGGTAGGGTTTAGAAGACGTACCTGAGGGAAGAGCTGATCTTCCCTTTATACACCCGAGGTCGGCCCGATCGTTCAGGGATCGGTTAGTCATTGAGCTCGAGTGTCCGATATTCCAGGACTCATCGTTTCGTGCGTGAGAGTCGGATGGTCGGTTATCTCGCGGGCTTGATCCGTGTGTCTTTATTGGACCGAGAGTGAGATTGGGGTTCGTGTCTGTTTTGTGGGCCGTACGGGCCCAATGTCCAGAACAGTTGCCCCGAACTTATGGAGTTTCGGAGGATCCGAGCTTTGTAAGTTGATATGTCCATGAATGGTTACGTCGGATCTTCGGGGAAACCGAGCTTTGTAGGTTGACATGCCCCGAGTCCGTGGGTGGTTTCACCGGATCTTCGGAAGACCGTTTTGGTCGCGTTGGTTGTCTGGAATCTTCTTGGGGAAGAGAGAGTGTTTTCCTCTTGGAATTTGCACTTAATGATGGCTTTTGATGAGAGGGTGTTTATTACTATTATGCCCCTATTCAAGTTTTGAATTTTCGAGGGGATATGAAACGGTTTCTTCCCTTTTTTCGTCTTTTTGTTAAAGGTTAAAAAGAGGGGGGAGTGAAAGGAGAGGTTTTTCATTTTTCATTTCCTCTGCTCCTTTACTCTCTCTTTCCTTCTTCCGTTTGTCCTCTTTCTCTCTTCTCCATTTCCTTCTTCTTTTACTTGTTTCTAACGGAAAGTTGCTCGTCAAGTTTACAAAGAGCTGCTTAGAAGGTTTACTTGGAGGACCTATTCGTTTCAAGTCTCTCTTCTCCAACCTTATTTCCAGGTATTGTTCTTCTTCTCCTTCTCGTAGGCACTTTCATTTCATCAGCTTGTTTAGTGGTTGGTGGTTTGGTATTTTGTGGGGTTCTTCCGCCATTTCCTTTTGATGGGGTGAAAGGACCAATGCTGCCGTGAACGGCGGTTGTTTTTGCCGTCTGTTCTTTTGTTTTTATGAAACTGAATTCCTCCGGCTTGTTTTGGTGTTTTCTTCCCTTCATCAGGTGCTCTTAATGGAAGAGAACCCCGAAGCCGGCTTGGAGGCCGCTGCGGCTGAGGCGGCCCAGGTGCCGCGGGAGTTGTCGCCCCTTTACCGGTGGGTGGCGCCCGACGTTTTAGGGGCGCCGCCGATATTAAGTCAAGCATATGTGGACGAGCTTAAGGAGTTGTGGGTAATTTTTGGCGGAGGTGAACTAGAGCGTCGATATAGGGTAGAGGCGGCGCGTCGGGGTGAGCGCGTCTGCTTTATGAATTTGGATCACCCGACAAAGCCGCATTGGCTGTGGGTGAACGAAGTGATGTTCACCGAGTTCGGAATTCGGGTTCCATTTTCGGACTTTCAACAGCGCCTTTTGAATCGGGCGTGTATCGCGCCGTCGCAACTTCACCCTAATGCTTGGGCGTCCATCCGATGTTTCGAGTTGGTGACGGAGTGGTTGCAGCTGCCGCAAGAGCCGGAAATCTTTCTTTGCCTCTTCACCTTTTACTCGGCAAATACCAAGGGTAAAACAAAGAAGGGGTATATGTCGGTTAGGCCATCCAAGCATCGGAAGATCTTTGGCCTTTTTGAAGATTCTTTTCATGATTTTAAGGGTCGTTTCTTCAAAATATTGCCGGTTGGAGATCATCGGCCTTTTTGGCTGAGTTTGGAGGGGGATGGTCGGTTTCCGTCTTATTGGATCGACCGAGCTGGTTTCGACGTCGCCCCGGTGACCTATAAGGGTTTGAGGGCTCATCAAAGGGACACAGTTGACGTGCTAACCACCCTTTTTGCACAAAATAATTTAGCTCCGAATGTCCTATTGGGTAGGCCGGAGGATGCTCGGGGAGACGTTGGTATGAATATGCATAACTTTAAATTTGAAATTCATGCCTATAATTTGTACTTACAAATTTGTGTTATCTTTCTGCAGTGAGCATGGCGGGGAACAATGTTACCTTGAATCGCCTTCGTGGCTTGGTCCGACCATCTCCTTTGGCGGGTGCTGCAGTTTCGACCACGCCGGTGATCGGTCATGCTGGATCGGGTCCGTCTTCCACGGCTCGGGGTAGCGCTATTCCGGTCGGCCCGACCCCTCATATGATAATTACCCCGGAGGAGGGAAGCTCGAATGACGGGGGGAGGGGTGATGGTCGGGTAGTGTCCCCAGTTCGTGAACAACAAGTTTCTTCTCCTGTTCCCAGCAAACGGTCAGGGCCCACTGAAACTTCGGCTGCTAAAAGGCAGAGGACGGAGACCTCGGCTCGTGAGTTTAGCCCGTTGGACCGGTCTTTCGATGCTTCGAAGTTCATAGCTGAGAATTTGTTGGGACCCAAGGCTCAGGAGGCTCTTCGAGATTACGACCCTGTTGAGAGCTTTCGTTGGGTTCAGTGGGCTCTGCTGAAATCCGCGACCATCATGAAGTCGGTGGAGCCTCGCCTGACTATGATGGATGAAGCAGAGAGGCATAACCAAAGGCTGGTCGGTGATTTGAAGGCACTCAACCTTCAAAAGATGGTGCTGGAGGAGCAATTAAAGGACGTCACTGCGGCTAAGGGCAAAGCCGAGGAGGACCTGAAGGGTGTAGAGAAGAACTTGGAAGTTTTGAAGAAAAAGAAAGAAGAGGAGATTGCTACCTTTCAAGGTCGGATTAAGGAGCTGGAATCGGAGGTGTTAAGGCTCAAGGATTCCGTGGTTGCCGAGAAGGCTCGTGCCGACGTTGCCGAGGGGAAGATTCCCGAGTTGGAGAAGCAACGGGATGATAATCCTGAGGATGCTAAGGCAGTCGTAGCGGCAACTGAAGAATTCTTGAAGGAGCAACTCGCTGTCTTGATCCCCGATTTTGACGTTTCTCGGATTGGCTTCTTTAAGGAAATCGTGGATGGCCAAGTAGTGGATATCCCGATGGACCCTCCTCCGTCTTAGGTTTTGTATCTTTGAGACTTTTTGACTTGTTATCCTTTTGAGCGATTACTTCTGTAAGGGAATCCGTCGTGCCTTTTCCTGGGTCGGATTCCCGTGGATTATTTTAACCAAGGTTCGTCGTGCCGTATATTTGGGTCGGACCTTGGGTAATTTAAAAATATTTTTGAGTTTGCGTGTTTGTCTAAGTGTTATATACTTAGCCGTTTTTTGAGTATATTATATATATAACCGTGTTGTGTTACCTTTGGATTTGGTCTTTTTAATAGCCGTGTTCGGCATGACTTTGGACTTAGTCATTTCTTGTTTATAGGAAGGGAGTGATCAGTTTCCGTTATCCGATTTGTGACCGTTTTGTTTCTTTCTCTCGAATAGAAAAGAGATAAAAAACGACAATGATAATGATGATTCATGAAATAATGGGGCCTCGTTAAAAAACCTTCTGATGTTGGATAGGGAAAAGAGTACCCCTTTTATCAAAAGTGCAATAAATGTAAAAAAAAATAATAATAACCTAAGTTTAAGATGATAATCTATACTAAGATAAAGGATAACAAGGAGTGCTTAAGAGTAAAAACGACGAAGGTTAGAGGCATTCCAGCTTCTGGGAATTTCTGCTCCATTGAGTCGTTCTAGTTTGTACGCACCTTTTCCGAGGTCGTCGGCTACTCGGTATGGTCCTTCCCAGTTTAGCGTCAGCTTCCCCTCTCCTGGTGTTGGGGGTCCGATGTCGTTCCGACGTAGGACTAGGTCGCCAATTTCAAAGTGCTGTTTGACCGTCCCTTTGTTGTATCGGATGCTCATCCTTTGCTTGAGAGCTAGTTCTGATAAGTGAGCTTGTGTCCGAATCTCTTCAACAAGGTTTCTGTCGGCCGTTGGATCTTCCTACCCTAGGAGTAGTCGTGGGCTGGGTTCTCCGATCTCGACCGGTATAATGGCGTCTACCCCGTATGTTAGTCGGAAGGGCGTCTCTCCGGTTGATGACTGTGGGGTGGTGCGGTATGACCATAGCACCGAAGCCAACTCTTCAGCCCATAATCCCTTCGCTTCGTCGAGCCTCTTTTTGATACCTTTAAGGAGCACCTTGTTGGCAGCTTCTACTTGTCCGTTTGCTTGCAGGTGTTCAATCGAACAGAATCGTTGATTGATTCCGAACTCGGTTGCCGATTCTTTGAACTTTCGGTCGGCAAATTGGGTTCTGTTATCTGTGATGAGGACGGATGGGATGCCAAACCTTGTGATTATCTGCTTCCATACAAACTTCCAACACTTAGCCGCCGTAATGGAGGCTAGTGCTTCAGCCTCGATCCATTTGGTGTAGTAGTTAATGGCTACGATAAGGTACTTTAACTGACCCGGTGCTAGTGGGAAAGGACCGACGAGGTCGATTCCCCACATGCCGAACGGTCGTTCCGATGATATGGGTACCATTTTTTCTGGCGGAGCTTTGTGGAAATTGGCATGGAGTTGGCATTTTTCACAACTTTGAACAAAGTCGATGGAGTCCTTCATCATGGTCGGCCAATAGTAGCCTGCTCGGATGAGTTTTCTAGCCAGCGATTTCCGCCGTCATGGTGTCCACAACATCCCTCGTGGACTTCTCTTATCACATAGTCGGTTTGTGTCAGACCGAGGCACTTTAGTAGGGGTAAATCGATACCCCTCTTGTATAACTGGCCAGAGATGATGACAAACTTCGTCGACTCCCGTTTGATACGTTTTGTTTCTTTATCATCGGGTGGGAGGTTTCCGGTCTCCAAGAAGTCTTGTATGGGGGTCATCCACGTCATGGTTTTGGTGACCGTAAGGCAATCCACTTCAGCTGTGGATACCGAGGGTTCTTTCATGACCCCTTGGAGCAGGGATTGGTTCCCTGAACCGTGTTTGGTGCTAGCTAACTTGGATAAGAGGTCGGCTCTGGCGTTCCGTTCTCGTGGGACATGGGTGATTTCTACTTTGTCGAAGTTTTGGAGAGCTTTCTTAACTTTAACTAGGTACCTTTGAAGAAGTGCATCTTTCGCTTGGTAAGTTCCGTTGACTTGTGAACTCACGACTTGGGAGTCAGTGCAGATTTCGAGGGATTTCGCTCTGACTTCCTCGGCTAGCGACAAACCTGCTAGGAGGGCTTCATATTCTACTTGGTTGTTTGAGATTGGAAATTCATATCTTATGGATTGCTCTATCATTAACCCTTCTGAGTTTTCCAAAATAACGCCGATCCTCCGGATTTAGGGGTGGAGGATCCGTCTACATGTAATTTCCATGTTTTGGTCTCCTCCATCGTGGTTCCAACGACGATCATCTCGGCTAGAAAATCTGACATCGCTTGTGCTTTGATTGCCGTCCGAGGTTGAAATTGGATGTTGAACTGAGACAACTCAATGGCCCATCCGAGCATTCGACCAGCTAGGTCGGGTTTCTACAGGATGTTCCGTATAGCCTGGTCGGTGCGAACTATGATTGTGTGGCTTTGGAAGTATGGTCGTAGTCGTCTAGCAGTTACGAGGAGAGCGAATGCTAGTTTCTCAATCTTGGAGTACCTTAGTTCGGCTTCATGTAATACTCGGCTCGTGAAGTAGACGGGCTTTTGATCACCCGATTCGTCTTCTTTCACTAGGGCCGCAGCAACAGACTCGTCGGTAATAGATAAGTAAAGGTATAAAGGTTCTCCGACGATTGGTCTTGTCAGGACCGGAGGTGCCGAGAGTATGGTCTTGAATTTTTGGAACGCCTCCTCGCATTCGGCCGTCCATTCAAAGGTGATCCCTTTCTTCATTAACTTGAAGAAAGGTAAGGCGTTTTGTGCCGAAGCACCGAGGAAGCGGGATAACGCCGTCAGCCTGCCGTTCAGCCGTTGGACTTCTTTTAAATTAGATGGGCGAGGCAGTTGAAGGATCGCTTCGCATTTTTTGGGGTTGACCTCTACTCCTCTCTGGGTGATCATGAACCCCAGGAATTTTCCTGCTTCCATACCGAATGCACATTTTAAAGGGTTTAACCTCATTTTGTATTGCCTCAGAGAGCAGAAGACCTCTTCAAGGTCGGCAATCAAATTGCTAGGGTCTTCCGTTTTCACAAGCATATCGTCTACATAGACTTCTATTTTTCGGCTTTTGAGATCTTTGAAGATCTTCGTCATCAACCGTTGGTAGGTTGCGCCGGCATTCTTGAGGCCAAACGGCATCGCCGTGTAACATTTAGTTCCATCTGGTGTGATGAACGCCGTTTTTTCCTCGTCGGGTTTGTGCATCGGGATTTGGTTATATCCCGAGTATGCATCCATGAAAGAAAGGTACCTATAGCCGGAAGAGGCATCTACAAGTCCGTCGATGCTAGGTAGTGGGAAAGCATCCTTCGGGCAGGCTTTGTTTAGGTCAGAGTAATCGACACACATTCTCCATTTCCCGCTTGCCTTTTTTACTAACACCACATTGGCTAGCCAGGTGGAGTAGGGTAGTTTTCGAATAAAGCGGGCCTCGAGGAGTGCCTTGGTCTGCTTCTTGACTTCCGACGCCCTATCATCCGACATGCGCCGTTTCCTTTGGGCCACAGGACGGTGTTTTGGGTCGATAGCAAGCGAGTGTGACATTACCGAGGGGTCGATCCCTGGCATGTCGGTTGGGGTAAAGGCGAATAGGTCACCGTTGTTTCTGAGGAACTCTGACAATTGTTGTTTGAGTTCATACGGCAAGTTCCGATTTAAGAACGTGTGTCGTTCTAGTGAGTCTCCGATTTGGACTTTCTCGAGGTCCCTGTTGGGCTTTGGTCGGGGTTGCTCTTCTACCCTAGCGTCGAGGTCGGCGAGGTAGACACCGGCGGCGTCTCGGGATTTTTTTCGGAGAGCTAGGTTATTATGACTGCATTTCTCGGCCATCATCCGATCTCCATAGATGGTATCGAAGTCACCCGAATCCGTTTCATATTTCATCACCAGGAATTTGGTGAAGACAACCGCAGAGAAATCATTGATTGTCTTCCGACCTAAAATGACGTTGTACGCCGTCGAATCTTTCAAGACTACAAACTCGGCCATGACCGTTTTTCTAGAATCACCGGTTCCGATAGAGATTGGAAGCTCAATGCTTCCATCCGGCTTGATGAAATGGTCGCCGAGTCCCATGACTCCGGGTTGGTGTATTCTCAGGTTATGGTCTTTGAATCCTAGTACGTCGAATGCATGTCAGAACATAATATTGGAATCTGCG
Organism: Stylosanthes scabra; assembly: GCA_036250425.1. Taxonomy (NCBI): domain Eukaryota; kingdom Viridiplantae; phylum Streptophyta; class Magnoliopsida; order Fabales; family Fabaceae; genus Stylosanthes; species Stylosanthes scabra. Next base: position 65,482 of record JASCZI010090640.1, on the reverse strand, counting down.
TCGGTGTCGACTAGGGTTCTTCGAACTATACCTGGGCCAACGCGTGCCGAGATTACCATCGGTGCGTCGGATTCGGCTACTCCGTTTTCGAAGTCTCTGCCGTTGAACGCTATCGTCGGCATTTGTGGAGGGGCGATTCGTACCGCCGATAGGATTTTGAGATCATTTTTGTGGGCCGACTTAGATTTCTCCGTATGGTTAGCCCCGGTAATCACGGAAACTATAGGCATTGTTTCGTCGGTTTCCCTGTGGTTCCGAGGATTACGAGTTTCTGGTGCTTCCGACCGTTCTCGACCAGTGTTCCGGGGTTCACGAATAATTTGCGCGAACTCGTTGAGCTTTGCCTCTCTGATTGCTTGCTCAATGGCATCCTTGAGGTCATAACAATCCTGTGTCTTGTGTCCGTATCCTTGATGGTAATCACCAAACAAGGTCTTGTTTTTGGCATTTTGAGTCCTTCGTCGTAGAGTTCTGGCCCGTGGTAAGATGTTCTTGTCGGAGATTTGCTGGTATATCTCTGTGATTGAGGCTATCAACGGTGTGTAATGGTCGTACTTTTGCTTGTTGAACTTAGGGTTTCCCCTTTGTCCTTATTCCCGTTGAGTGTCCCTAGGGTGCGCCGTTGGGGCGTTTCCTCGTGACACCGATTGTTGGTTTTTGGTCGCCGCAACCACTCGGTTGACTTCTTCATGGTGGATGAACTCTTTTGCTTTAGCTTGCATCTCCTTCCGAGTCCAGACTGGCTTGGTAGTTAACTGCCTTCGGAAGTCGTCGTTGGCAAGGCCGTTGGTTAAGCATAAGCTCGCGACGACGTCTACCAATCCGTCAATGGTCTTGCATTCGGCATTGAACCGTTCGATGTACTTTCTAGTAGTCTCGTTAGGTTTCTGAACGACAGTGAGAAGGTTGATGGGGTGTTTGTGAATGTCGATGCTTGTTGTGAATTCATTAAGGAACAATTTCCTTATCTCGGAATAAGTGGAGATGGATCCCGCCGGTAGGGACGTGAACCATTGTGCCACTAATCCGGTCAACGCCACTGGAAAGGCTCGGCATTTAACCTCATCGATGGCTCCGTCTCAAATCATCCGATGTTCAAAGTCATTGAGGTGAACGTGGAGATCTGTGGATCCGTCATATTTCATATCAGTTGGCTTTGTGAAGCCCTTGGGAAGTTGGACTTTGAGGATCCGATTCAAGAACGGGGTGTGTCCATCAACAGGTGGGGTTCGTTCCCGTCCTCGTGCCTTTTTATAGCGACGAGGTCGCCTTCTTCTCTGTTCCCGAGAATCGTCTGAGGAGGATTCTCGGTTTTCCGAGCTACTTGGGCGGTGCCTTCGCCGAGTCGGCGTTCTCTCGCGGGGCGGAGTGTGTTCGCGAGGCGGAGTACGTTCGCGTCTGTGAGTTGGGGATCTGGACTTAGATCGGGTACGTCGCCGGTAGGGCGAACGTCGTTGTGTCCTTAAGTCCTTCGTGGAGCTTTTGAGCTCCACCTTCTTCTTCTTGGTTCACCATCGTTGGTTTTTCTAGGAAGTCCCCACAGACGGCGCCAATGTACATAATGTACCTTCTAGGGTTTGGGACTCCCGATGTAACCGGACGTACCAAGACAGAAGGCTGAAGGTTTATGTGAGAGGTAGGTAGCGTGCTAGAGAAGAATCGCCAAATAAGGATTTGGGAGCCTCTTAGAGCACAACAATTGGGTAGGGTTTAGAAGACGTACCTGAGGGAAGAGCTGATCTTCCCTTTATATACCCGAGGTCGGCCCGATCGTTCAGGGATCGGTTAGTCATTGAGCTCGAGTGTCCGATATTCCAGGACTCATCGTTTCGTGCGTGAGAGTCGGATGGTCGGTTATCTCGCGGGCTTGATCCGTGTATCTTTATTGGACCGAGAGTGAGATTGGGGTTCGTGTCTGTTTTATGGGTCGTCGTGCGGGCCCAATGTCCAGAACAGGTGAATTCTTAGATAAAGTAAAGTTTTTTTACTTTATTGTAAAGCAAGTTGATGGACTAATCAATAGATTACAAGTATACAAGTGATCCATAATTGTTATAATTATTTTATATAAAACCTACTTTTGAATTACTTTATAATAAAGTTAAAAAAATTACTTTCGTGGAGAATATACCTTTAATTTATTATACTCAAATAAATAGTTACACTTCCCTTTCATGCACACAAGCCGACACACAATAATATGCGAGGAGAAGGAAGCTTATGCTGATCAGAGTTAAGAGTGTTTTTTTTTTCTTTAATAACCTCAGATTATTATAAAGTTTATGTATGTGCCTTAAAAAAGGTCCTACATGGCTAACTTTAAAGAAGTTAGCATCGCATGTTATCCCACATGCAAATTAAGGGTTAATGGTCAAAAAGTTCCCCAAAAGATTGCTAGGCAGTCATATTAGTCCCCAAAAATTTTTTTTTGTCAAAATGGTATCTCAAAGTTAAAAAATCAATTCTTTTAGTCCTTCCATCGATCTGCTAACGGGTTCCGTGAGTTATGTGCCAGGTGGATCGTTATGTTCCACGTAAGCAGTGTGCAAAACACGTCGTTTTATATGGATAAGAAAAACGACGCCATTTCATGTGGCATGCGTCTTTACTATAGTTAAAGTGCCCCTCCTCTTCATTTATAGTGTCATATTCACCTTCATTCATCTACTTTCAGTCTTTCACTAAAAGGGAGACATTAGGCAAAGGAGAAACTTGACGGTCTGAGCTGGTGAAGCAGTGGGTAATCGACGGCGAAGGTGAGGAAAGCATCTCGGAGTGTTGTTCGTGCACCGATAGTCGCACGACGTTTCTCTCTGCACCGTTGCTCAGAGGTAATTGTTGCCACTATTTTGATGCTTCGTTTCACCATTTGTCTTGGTGTTTGAATTTTTTTTTTCATTCAATTACATGAATGCCGAAGTTTGTTGGTTATCACTTGTGCCGTTTGGAGCTAAGTTTTTATTTTTTTGGGATTTTGAAAAGTCAGGGTATGAACGTGATTTTTTATTTGTGGGGTATCTAGTGATGATGGGGAGATGCTTTGTTTTGTTACAACCAAAACATAATGAGTCTTTTTACTATTTGTGGGGTATCTAGTGATGATGGGTGTGATTTTTTTTTTTGTGGGGTATCTAGTGATGATGGGTGTGATCTTTTTTTGTGGGGTATTAAATTTTGATATAGTAAGTTTTCCGTCTTGGTTTAAGTTAATGCTCTGGTTTTTTCTTTTTATTTTTTTGGACTAGTTAATGCTCTGGTTTGAGAATGATTAGTAGAAGTGACTTAAAAAATAGAGTTATCTCATATTGTGATTTTATTTATAGATGGATGTTCATCCAATGACAATTGTTTTTCACTATGGTGGAAACCTTGTGAATGATGGTGGAGGGGCAACACAAAGGTGTTGGCTGGTGTAGAAGAGGATACTCTTGATGTGTTCTTTGTAAAAAATTACTATAAGAAATTGAAATGTGATAAAGCAAAGACATGCTTATGGAAAGTTCCTGGAATCTCTCTTGAGTTGGGGTTGAGAAAATTGGAATTTGATGCAGATTTGTTTGAAATGGTGAGAGATTGTAGAAGGAATAACAACATCATCAATATCTACTTTGATCATGGAGTGTCAAATCCACATATGAGTGAAGACGATGATGTTGTTGTGTTGTCGAAGTCCACATCACAACCCAACAAGCCTAATGCAACTTTTCAGCCAATGAAGAGCACAAGTCATCTTGCGAGAAGCTCATCACAGCCCACTGTACAACCCCAAATTCAAAAGCTCACTTCTCAGCCTAAAACACAACCCTTCAAGGCAGCTCCCAAGACTTCCATGGGTGTTGGTCAACCGTTGAAAACCGTTGGGCATCCCAATAAAGCTAAGTCAACCACTGGAAACAAACATGCTAAGGAAGATGTGAGTTGTAAAACAAAGACAAGGGCTGGTAGAACTGTTAAACCATCACCTGTTCAAGAAGATAGTGACTCTCATAACTCGTACGAGAGTGCCAACAACCAAAGAACTTGCAAGGAAAAAGGACGAGAGACCGGTTGGATCTAAGACAAGGATGAAAAGGAACTATAACCCAATTAGATGCATGTGGTGTGGTGAAGTTGGCCACAACCAAAGAACTTGCAATGTCAAGAAGAAAGAGGAAGCCACTGAAAAGGCGAGACTTATGCAACTGCAGCTGGCTGGTGTAAATGTGGATGAGGCTGCCCCTGCTGAAAATGATGAACCTTTCCCTCCTCCACATGACAATGTGCTTAGCCAAATGGATGTATTTCCAGCAACACAAGACTCACAATCTACATTTGATGTGATAAAAGTAGTTACTTCAGTTACAAATATCATTTGCTTGCTATATTTAATTGTTTCAATATGCAGCATTTCATGTCATTTGTCCATATTGATCATGGTTATTTATTGCAGGACAAAGTGAAATTGAGACTATTGAAACTACAAGTTAAGAAAGGAAAAGCAACAAGGGCTGTCTCCCCACCACCAACTGCAGCTACAACCCTTCCACTTTCAATTGAAACAATCAATGGAGCGAGTTCCGCCACTACGAAGAAAATTGCAAGTCTTTCTAAATTTATGCCAACTCCGGGGTTCAAGCGTCCAAGGATGAAAGATGACTGCAGATGATTGCTGAAATGTTTTGTGTATTCATGGCTTATTTGTTTTGAGTTTTGGGCATTATGAACCACTTAGCATATAAACAATTTGCTATTCTGTCAAATGTGAAGCCCTCTTTTTATATATTTTGGGTATAGACCTTATTATATGTGCTACAATGAGTGTATGGACATGCAACTGACATGCCTCTATTTTAGTGCTAATATATCTTATGATGATTTTATTAAGCCAATTTTGATTGTGCATTTTTTATCATCTTACCATTTTATTTAACTCCAAACTGGAGAATTTACAGGTTACACATCTTCATAGTTATAAGGACTGATGATTCCCATTAATTGTGAAACACATATTCATTGATTGGGGGTTCAACCCATCAAAGCAATCTCCACTATTACTCCACATCATGGTGCTCGAACTTGGGTAGCCTTGAATAATTTGAGACTGAATCTCTCTACACAATTTGGGATTAGGGTTTAAATAATTCACAATAGGGACTAATTTGATTTATTTTCTAAAAGAAATCTTGTCGGCATCCAACTAAGCCTGCTTGTTTACTACTGATCAATTAAAAAACGAGCCACCTAGCAACAAGTTAACAGCCTTCTGTGACAAACTTAACGGAGGGACTAATATGACTGATGTTTTATTTTTTGGTGTACCATTTTGACTAAAAAAATTATTTGAGGACTGAAATGACTATCAGCTAATCATTCGGAGACCATTTTGAATATTTACTCTGCAAATTAATAATTCTGATCAGTAATATTACCAAATGCCACGAGTCTAGAAGATCTAATATTTATCATTATCAAAACCTCCACTACAAAAATAAATAGATAACAGTTATGTTATATCCATACTGAAAATCAGTCACTATATCAATTATTTATGTAAAATATATATTAAAAATAAATTAAACAATTATAAATTATGTAAATAAATTTAATTTTAATATATTGACAATGGAAAATGTTTTAGACAACGATTCTGTTAGATAATAACCAACAAATTTAAAATCAATATAAGCTAATAAAAATTTCGATGTTCGATGTGCATTTGATATAAATTTTTAATATTTCATATGTAATAATTTTAGATGTGTATTTCTTATATGTTTTTTCATATATAATGATTTCTTATATCTCATTTTTTCATAATATTTTTAATCTCATGAAATATCTATGGGGTTATATTTATATTTAATATTTAAAAGTTCTTGATTGTATGGTATAGTAGTTCTATCTTAACATTTTATATATTCTCCTATTAGGTCTGATTTGTTGGTTAAAAAATATCGGTAACCAATTTTTTAACCAACAAATTAGCCAATAAAAAATAGAACATCCGTAAGAAATGTTTATAAAACGTCCACCATAAAAAAAAATAGAACATCGAAAGCCTAAATCATCCAATAATCAACCAAAAGAAATAAAACATCTAAAAATTATAAATAGAACATCCGAAATCTAAAGAAATAGAACATTTAATTTAAGTTATTGGCTGATATTTATGAAGTCCCACATCGATTTGAGACGGGAACGAAACACTCTTTATAAGGGTGTGTATATCTTTCATTTGTGTGAGGTCTTTTGACGGGTGAATGTGGGGGGCTTAGGCCATCATCCCTGCAGTCAGAAACAAAACCGTGCGGTTGGGTGAGTGTGGGGGGCTAGCGTGCTATCATTCCTACCAACCAAAGCAGACAAAATCGCACAAGCGGCTGGGCTGTTACAAATGGTATCGGAGCCGGTTTTTGGTCGGTGTGCCAGCGAGGACGCTGATTTCTTTAGGGGGTGGATTGTTAACTCCCACATCGATTGGCCGGAGAGGGGAATGAAACACTTCTTATAAGGGTGTAGATACCTCTCTTTTGTGTGAGGTCTTTTGACGGTGACTGTGGGGGCTTAAGCTATCATCCCTGCCGTCAAAAACAAAATCATGGCTGGGTGAGTGTGGGGGCTAGCGTGTCATCATCCCTACCAACCAAGCGGACAATATCACACAAGTGGCTGGGTTGTTACAATATTGACTGAATTTTTATTGGTTATCATGATATAATATTAAAATTAAATTCTTATATAAGTATACATGTTGGTTTTATTTCTTAACTAATTTTGGTTTTATTTCTTAACTAATTTTTACCGGGTACTTATTTATTTTTCTAATAAATAAAACAATCGATAACCACTTAATCAGCTACTAACTTTTACTTGGGGATTTAATACGTGTGGCAACAACATTGGGGAGCCGATGACTCCGTCGCATGATTCGGTTCCGCAAGGGTTGGTAAACTTTCTACGTTCGTGTGTGACTTAGATTATCAAATCAAATATATTATAATAATCAATAATTCTATACGTCCTTTAAATTCCTTTTTTCATTCGGTCTTTAATTTTAAAATATTATTTTAATAATAATAAATAACTACTCACATGTAGTAAATAATATTGGTAGTTTCTATTTTTACTCAAAAATTAAATTTTAATATTTTTATATATTCCTCTCTCATTCCTTTCCCAATTCTGCCTCTCTCGACACCAACTCCCTCCCATCGGCTAATTGTATTTATTATTTTTGGATGTGTGCTTTTATTTATTTGAATATTATTATGTTAATTTAGATGTGTTATAAAGTTTTAATCAAAGATTTTTATTAGGCATCTCACCTCGTACAAATGTTTTATTTTAAATCAATTTTTTATTTTTCATTTCATAATATATCAATGGGCAAATCACCTAAATAAAACATTTGGGGCAAAAAAGGTTCAGATTCCCCTAAATGAATTAGTGGGATCGAATTGTCCTGTTTCTCCTTATATGTAATCTGTGGCAGGATAAAATGTATTACAGTTTCCACATAATCCGTTGCCACCTTCCACGAATTACGTGTGCATGGCAAATGTATATAATACGTTGCAGCCTTTCACGTATTATGTGCAACATACATGATACATTTTAGGGTCCCACGTATGATAATTCTCTAATAAGAGTTATTTTCACCTATCTTTTATATTAAATAATGGTTTTTAATTAATAAAAATAGGTAAAATGTATAATTTTACTTATTAGTTCTAGTAAAAGTAGTAAAATAAATAAATGATTATGTTTGTGTAATTTTCAGATTCTATTGAAGAAAAATCAATTAAGAAAGCTCAAATGTGCAGAAATTCAATATGGCAACTCAACAATGCAACTTGCTTAACCAAAATGAGAAGAATACATGTTGAAAACCAACATCTTCACATGGTTTTATCAAATTCCAGTTGCAAATGCCATAAAAGTCACACAACCAAGTTACCAAAGGAGAATAACAATGAAGAAATTCTGAAATTCAAAAATTTCCAGCAACTAAAATCTAATTTTGTCAAATTGCATGCACATTAGGTCTGGAAAATGATGCATTCCTTACTCTATAAAAGGATACTCATTTAGAGCTTAAAGGGAATCTAATCTAACATCATATATTCTATCTAGAATCTCATAATCTCATACATAAAACAGAAATACATTTAGAGAAGTGTAGTTATAGAAGATTAGAGCTTGCAAGCAACCATCCAACATCAATCTTCAATAATGTACACTCTTCTCTCATCCTTTAATTTTATTTTCTGTTTTTATGTTATTATGAGTTAAATATATTAGATAGGACAATGATGTAGCCCTTTATGTGAATTGAATAAATATGAATGTCATTTAATTATAATTGTTATGAATCATATGTGTTTATAATCAATCTTAATGCTTTTAGATGCTTGATCACCATTTAAATGATTTGATGATTTACAATGCACTTGAGAAAGAAGTTGTAAATAATGCTTCTAATTATAAACACCATAAATTGAGCGAAAACTAGAGATAGACAAACGCGATTTATGTGGTTGCTACATAAGTTTCACAAAACATAATCCTTTACTCACATAAGTTGTAGCTAAGAGATTAGTACATCTATATGAGTTTAAGAGAGTCTCTTGACCTTGAGAAAGGCTAGAAACTATATTAGGAAACTTAACCAATTTGATATCATAACAAAGAAGTTCAATGACATGATTATAAATATCCAATTCCATAATGTGGTGAAATCAAATGTCCTAGTATTATTTTACTTGTTTTCCTTATTCAAATCTGATTTTATCTTTTACTTTATACTCTAATCTTTTATTTTCCAAATAGAAGTTTAATTTAGTTAATCTCAGTACTTGACAATTCCTCGTGGGAACGATACTCTACTCTATCACTTTATTACTTAAACGACTAGTGCATTTGCTAAAAAGTGTGTACGTCTAGCCCACGTCAATGTATTATGTGTATTCTGCCAAATCTGTGGTACCCTCTTGGGTATTAGAAGTGAGGGAGTATAAATATGTAACGAGATGCCATTTTTGATTGTAGTGTGTGAGTGATGGCTGGAGCTAGTAGAGATTCATTCCTAGCACTTGTTCATCATAATGGAAAAATAAAGAAACGTACAAGAGAGGGTGTGAAATTCAAGTCTGAGTGTCCAACGAATGTGTTTATTTCCGGTGGCATCTCTCTCGCAGACTTACAAGCAAGTATCGAACGCAGGCTTGGATTAGATGCAAGGAAGAGAGTTACCCACATTTTCTATAGAGTGCCTGTAGCGGTTGTGTCTAGTGGGGTCAAGTATGATTGCTTTAGCA
>JASCZI010090640.1:37692-56144 GCA_036250425.1 Stylosanthes scabra | reverse complement strand
CAACAGTTCCCAGAGGTCCGGACCACGGAGTTATATGTTGAGATAGCTGATCTCGGGGCAAGTTCAGGAGGGTCGAATCCGCATCCACAACCAGTCCACGTAGGCCGTACCCATTGTCCGTCGGCAGGTGGTGCTCCGGTAATGGGAAGTGTGGCATCTCCGTCGTTTGATGTGAACTTACCACAAGACGATGATGATAGGTGCGACTTGGACGACAATCGCTCATTCGGCAAGCTTGCGATCGCTGTGGCGGCCACAACTCAACCTCCGTCTCCACCAATGGGCATCGCAGAACCGAATTCGTTGGTCGAGGAGGCTTTGAGATGCGATGATTCTGACGATGAGCCGGCGATGATAGAGGGTGATAGTGATGAAGATGTGGGAACCGTACCTGTTTCACGCGAGGTTCCGTCAAGTTCTGAACGCAGCAGTACCCTCCTCACTTTTCCAATATTAATTTGGAGGCCGGTTCTGGTGTTGGTCCACAGGATGGAGTTTCTGGGTCATATATTTACGGATCGATTGGTTTCAGCGTGGGTGGAGAGTTTCAGATAGGTCAGATATTTCAGAGCAAGGAGGAAGCTTTGCTTGCGCTGAAGAATTATAGCATCCGTCGTGGGGTTGAGTATAAGGTTTTCGAGTCGGACCACGAAAAGTACCACGACAAGTGTAAGGAATTCGGGAATGGTTGCAACTGGTTGATTCGAGTTACAAACTGACGCAGAAAGGGTCATTGGGAGGTGAGGAGGTACAATGGTCCGCACACTTGCTTGGCCACAGAAATTTCCAGCGACCACAGGCAGCTTGACTATCATGTTATATGTGACTTCATCTTTCCATTGGTGCGAGCAGATGCGTCAGTTACCATCAAGGTTCTTCGGCGTGCCACAGAATCAAGCTATGGGTTTATGCCGAGTTACAGAAAGGTTTGGAAGGCTAAGCAGAAGGTTGTTGCGCTTATTTATGGTGACTGGGAAGAATCGTATGACGAGCTACCTCGGTGGGCACTTGGACTTTAGTTGACTATGCCCGGAAGTGTTTCAGAGATCCAGAGTTCCCCTACCAGGGTTGGTGATGCTGTTGACGAGTCTGTTGAGTATTTTCATCGTATGTTCTGGACCTTTCCCCCCTGTGTTGAGGCTTTCAAACATTGCAAGCCTCTGATCAGTATAGATGGGACCCATTTATATGGAAAGTATGGAGGGCACCTGTTGTTGGCGATTGCACAAGACGGGAACTCAAACATCATACCTGTTGCTTTTGCGCTTGTAGAGGGGGAGAACGCCGAGTCCTGGAAGTTTTTCTTGACGTATCTCAGGCGACACGTTACCCCGTAGCCAGGCATGTTGGTGTTGAGCGACAGGCACAACGGTATCAAGGGCGCGTTGGAAAACCCTGAGGGTGGCTGGTTGCCTCTAGCCGCATACCGAGGTTTTTGTGCAAGACACGTGGCAGCGAATTTTGCGCAGAAGTTTTCAAAGGCCACGGATGCGAAGAAACTTCTCATGAATGCAGCATATGCAACGAGCGAGGTCGATTTTACGTATTGGTTTGGGAGGTTGGCAGAGGTTGACCAGAGTATGTGTGAGTGGGCTCAGCGTATGCCGTTAGAGCTCTGGGCGCAGTACATGGATAGCGGGCGAAGATTTGGTCACATGACCATGAATATTTCAGAGTGCGTAAATTCTGTATTGAAGGGGACGCGTAATCTGCCGGTCGTAGCGTTAGTCAAATCTACGTATGGGCGGTTAGCGGAGTTGTTTGTCAGACGAGGGCAGGAGGCCGAGGCACAGTTAGGTGCCAGGCAACGTTTCTCTCAATACCTCACGAGGGCAATGGAAAAGAACATGAGGGATTCTAGATCTTTTGCCGTCACTTAGTTTGACCGACACAGTTCTGAGTTCGAGGTTACATAGATTAGTCCAACAGGTGGGTTTTCCCTTGGTACGTACCGCGTGTCCCTTCGTGAGCGGAGATGTGACTGTGGGAGTTTCCAAGCTTTGCATTACCCATGTGTGCATGCTGTTGCGTGTTGTTCACATACTCGGGTGAACTGGTCGACTTACGTGCATGACGTGTACAAGATGAGCGAGTTCTTCAACGTATACAGGATGACATTCAACCCTCCCATACCCGAGGGTTTCTGGCCACCTAATCCCGGTCTAACTCTTATACCAGATCCCAGGATGCGACGCGCTAGGAAAGGTCGTCCTAGGAGTGTCCGTATCAGGACAAACATGGACGAGGTCGATCCGAACAAGTCATAATAAGGCTAAACCGAACAAGTCATAAATTAACTATGTCAAATCAGTAAATACACTGACCTCAGATAGCTGCAGTTTGTCTAGCTGAACTCGATAAAGGGCCAGCCTCGGGTCCTTCTCATCGGATGTCGGCAGATACCTCGACCACCTACAATTGTGTATCACACACCATGAATTACAAATGTCGAACAAATAACCTTAAAATTTAGTAAACTATACACAATACCCATAATAAAGAATACCTGGATGCGAGAGGCCATCTAAACTCATTAAAGCCAGGTGGTCTGAAGGTGGGGAAACGCCAGAAAATCCAACTCTGTAGTAACTGCAGCGGGCCTGCCAGCTGAACAACGTTGCGGTTGGCACACCGACAAAGGTTTCTGTATAGCCAGGCCAATGCTGCTGACCCCCAACTCCATCGGCCCTCGATCGAGGAAAGGGAGCCACCTGAGGTGGACACGTGCAGCTGTCTTGTCCCCAAAAAGTTGTGTGCTCAACAACATCACAATATAGGCCCTCGCATGCTTGATCACCATCTCCTCATTGGCATTCGGAGGTAGATCCGCAAATGTATCCGTAAACCAGCTAAAGGTAACAGACATCTTTTCGATGACTGACTCAGGCGGCTGCAGACCGAATAATTCCTCGAACCACTCCCACGCGGGCCTCCCAACTCCGGGCATGAACTTCGGGAACTCAGATAGGCAACCACTGACTGGCTCCCCATCTACAGGAAGGCCAAGCTGGTAGGCCACGTCCTGTAGAGTGATGGTACACTCCCCCCATGGCATATGGAAACTATGCGTCTTGGGACGCCAGCGCTCCACAAAAGTGCTCACCAATGGTTCGTGCAACTTGAAAAAACTCTCGTTAAGACGCGCTAGTGGTAGCAATCCGGCGGTATCCAAATACGACTCTATCCGTGGATCTAGATGCATCTGCTGCTGCCTCCGCACACTAATCACACACCTAGGATCCTGCATAAAACCAATTACATTAAAAATTAATAAAACTTAGCTAAAATGAAAAATAGGATAATTAAATTCTAAACCTCCTACCGCTAAATATATCCAACCATATTACCTACCGAAAAATTTAAAAATTAACTAATATGCACAGAAAATCATACTATTTTTTTAAAGCATAGTCATTCTAACTAATCAACTATAACCATATATGTGGCATACATCAGTTCTATAAGAAAGTAATTCATAACAACATATTATATACTAACCTCGGTAGTGACATTGTGAGACATATGCGCGATACGATTGAGCTGATACATCTCCTTTGCTGCTTCCCTCGCCGCCTCTTCTAATTGCTGCTGATTCATATCCATTGGCGCGAAGAACACTTGACAAAACTCTCCAAATCTCTCTCAAATTCTCTCCACTTTCCACCTGCCTAATCCTAATTTTGGATTCAAATGAAGTACACGAGAGGCTTCAACGGATTTTATATTCGTATTTACGCGTAATTCGTGGCAGGGAAAAACGTATTCCCTATGCTATTTCTCAAATAATCCGTGGCAGCCCATAACGGATTACTTGTTTCCACAAAATCTCGTAATCCGTGGCAACCTTGCACGGACTCCTTGTTTTTGATCCAACAATATTCCATTGGAGCCTCCCACGTATTATGTGCATTTCATAATACCCTGTGGGCTGCCACGGATTATATATATTGGAAAGAGGACAATTCGATCCCACTATTTCATTTAGGGGAATCTGAACATTTTTTGCCCCAAATGTTTTATTTAGGTACTTTGCCCTATATCAATTTATCATTTTGCTTTGATTATTATTTTAATATACCATCAAGATGATAAATTACCATCAAGATTATTATTTTAATATTTTAATTACTTGGTCCGTGCCAAGGAATTTTTTTCACCATCATAGGTACTGCTATATTTCGGATGTGTGTGTCTTTTTCTTTAACACCATTATGTTATTTTTAGATCTATTAAAATGTGATTATTAGATGTGTTTAAATTTCTTAAGTAATTGTTTCTCTTGGTTTTAACATGTTTGTCTTCTAAAATTAAACGTTTGTAGTTATCTATAAATGTATTTGTTATATTGTTTTATTTGAATTTAATTATTATATTTAATTAAAAAATCTCAATTTATTGTTGGTTAAAAAGAGAAAAAAAAAATTTAATGCCACGTTCGGCGTTCCTATGTTTTAGGTAAGTGTTGTTTTTTTTTTATCTAATTTAATTTAAATTTAATACCTAAATATCTCTAACTTTCTTCACAATTAAGCAATTTCATTTGTTTTATTTTTCTACACTCATCATAACTAAATAAATTCTCGTTGTGGAGCTTTAACAATGAAAATTTAAATTTACCTAAATTTAGTCTTTCCATGTGAAAATCACATCAAAAGAACCATTTGAAACACAAGACCCATGTAAGCTTTTATGGCTGATTGTTAGGTAACTTTTTGTATTTTGGTTGGATAAATTTGTATCAGTTTTATATATCTTTATAATTCAATTTTTATACAATTATATATATTATTTTAGATGTGTTTATAATATATTTTGTGTATAATTATATTATTTTGGATGTGTAAAAAATATTTGACGTATATAAATTTATAACACATCTAAAATAATATAAAAGAACATAAAATATATTTTTAACACATCTAAAATTATCTAAATTACATATATATCATTAGGTTTGTAGCTTTGAATTTCATTAGATTGATTGTAAGTTTTAATTTTAAATTTTGCGCGAAACTTCCGGTAAATAGAGTTGCTCAAATATATAGCCAGTTATTGTTTTCTTCAGATTTGTATTTTAAATATTTAAAAAATGAGGTATTAAACATCATATCTATGATGCGTGTGTTTCAATTTTTTTTTTTAAAATTTTATGTAATGAAAGGCTGAACAAAGGATAAATCTAATGGACACTTAGTCGTACTATATAATAATAATAATGATGAAAAAAGATTGCGTTAAAGTTCAGGCCGTGAATCACGATAGTACTAAATTTCAATTTCTTGGTAGAAAATAATACCATATATATTTAGTATTAGTTGACGAGATTTCTAATTTGTTGTCTTACGTACAGCTCACTATCTTCCACTAAAATTAAAAAAATCAATTATTTGATCTTTAGATTTGAAGTTTTGAACACATACATCCTTAAACGGATTTAAAATTCGATGGGATAACTCATAAATTTTTTTTTTTGTGACTGGATAACTCATAATTTAATTCATGATATAGTCGTATTGGTAAGAATATCATCATTGAGAAGATAAAGTTAGTAAAATAATAATAATAATAATGTATATATGTAGGCCATAACTAATTAATATATATTCTTTTAAAAAATAGATACAATTTTACGTTGATTGTCATAGGCCTAATACAATCATATATATGGTCCCAAAGATGTCATTGTGTCATGGCATGTATAAGGATGCGATACTGTTTTACGTTGGCTGTCGCAAACCAAATAATTCCCCAACGAGGTTGAGTTTACTCACATGCAGTTGGAAAGTTTGAAAGCGGAGCAGGAGTATTCATTTCATAGTAGTTCCTATATATCCTCTTAATTATTTTTTAATTATTAGGTGAGTAAAAATTTAAATATATGTTGTTTTTTGAAAATATCACAAAAATAAAAATTTCAAACTTTCTTTATTTTAAGAAAATAAATTAGAACTCTAAATTATTTTTTAAAAAATATATAACTATTTTAAAGTTTCTATTTATGAGTTTAAATGTTTTAGATAATTGTTTTTATAACATATATAATATCATAATTTGTGCGAATGGCAATAGATAACCGTTGAAAATATTTATTTTTCTATCTGCGTCTCCATTTATAAAAATATCTGGTGTGAATATATGGTGTTCTCGTTAACCTCATTAATCAACTTACAAGGAATACGTGACAGGATATACAGTGGAAGATGGCTGATGATAATGAGTTCTAACCGTAATTCCCTATAAAAATGCTAGATAATAATTTATTTTAGTCATATTTAGCCATTAATATTAATAAGTGTTTAATTAAAATATGATCCTGGACTAAAAATTAAAATATTGTGAGTTGATGGTTAAAAGTGATAATTAAAATAAATTAAATAGATCGTCATCTAACATTTTTCTATGAACAAATTTATAATTTTATTATTAAGCAGCGAATGTTAACTGCTAAGTATGAACGATAGGATGGACAAAGCATTCGCAACTATCATTTTATATGACAATCCTTATTAAAAGTACATTTGTCATGGCTGCATAAGCCGTGGCAAAACTAAAAATTTTATAAAAGGGGCCAAAATTAAGTATAAAATAAGTTAAAATATAATATAATAAAAAAGTACGATTCAGCAATGAAAATTAACATTTGATAATAGCATTTTCTATTAAATTAAAATCAACTATTATTTTATTGAAAGTGAATTTTAAAACCATCTTTTATAATATTTACCACGTATAATCTTCTTAAAATATGTCTCTTTTATCTTTGTTTTAGAAATTTATTTTAATAAATTTTTCTTCATGAAAAATAGAGAGGGCAAACATGGAATAATAAAATTTATGAAAATAAATTATAATTTTAGATTTATTTGAGAAAAAAAGTTGAGAAATGTATCAGTGCATTTAGTATATTTGTACATAATATATTTATACTATTATTTTATTATTATCATTAATTTAGGAACACGTTCCCATCCTCTAAATTAAAAGAATGTGTAAAATGATAAAGAAATATTTTAATTATTTTTAAATTTATAACTTTTATTATTCGTAGGTTTTATCATATTAATTTAAGTGTGATTAGACTATTAATTTTTTAATAAGTAATGAATAACTTTGAAGGAACTTAAAATTTAATTTTTTTTGGTTTGTGGGGTGTGACTTAAAATTTAATTTGAATGCCCATTTATGTTGATATATTATGATACACATTAAACCTATTAATTATTCACAGAGTTTGATTATATCTGGTTCATTAATATCTGTGATCTAATATGTAATTAGTTAATAATACAGATATTACATATACAATAATGCTAGGTAACCAATAAAATTTCAGCCAATATCAGCCAACAATTTAAATTGGATATTCTATTTCTTTAGATTTCAGATTTCAGATGTGCTGCTTTTAGATTTTGGATGTTCTGTTTCTAAAAAATATTATTACAAGTCTCACATTGCTCAATGATATGGTCTCTTGAGAGTATATAAGTGTGAGGCATCCCTCACCTCATGAGCTAGCTTTTGGAGTTGAGTTAGGCCCACCTAATCTCAATTCTAATATGGTATTAGAGCCTATCCCTCACCTCATGAGCTAGCTTTTGGGGTTGAGTTAGACCCACCTAATCTCAATTCTAATAAATATAAAATTAGTTGATTCTTAGTTGTTTTAGGTTTCAGATGTTATATGACTTTCATTGTGGATGTTCTATAAATAGTTATTACGAATATTTTATTTTTTGTTGGCTGATTTATTGGTTAGAAAAATATTGGTTACCTATACTTTCTCTATACTAGATAACCAATAAAAAATCAGCCACTATCAACTAACAATTTATATTGGATATTTTATTTCTTTTGATTTTAAATATTCTGTTTATATATTTTGGATGTTCTATTTCTTTTATTGATTGTTGTTTGCTTTAAATTTCGAATGCTCTATTTCTTTTATTGTGGACGTTTTATAAACAATGGTTACGGATGTTTTATTTTTTGTTGGCTGATTTATTGATTAAAAAAATATTAATTACCTATACTTTTTCTTACATATAGTTGTAGTAATACTAATAATTTTTTTAGGATAATTGGGGACCATTGTAACAATTATGAGATGAAAGCAGAGCAGTAGCAGGGATGAAGAATGAGAACGATGAAGATTAAGAGTGATGAATGATTACCCTAATAGAGAGAGAGAGTGAACGAAAGAGTAAAGTAAGAGAGAGAGTAAAATGTATTGAATGAATGTAAAGTTAAGTGTACAATACAATGACATGAGTTATATACTCACTGTCAAATACAAGAATACATCTAATACATCCAAGAATACATAATAGAATTGTATTCTTACTTTAATACTCTCCCTCAAGCTTTGGGTAGGTGCTTTCCTAACCGAAGCTTGTCCCTAAATCTGCTATAGAGTTTCAAAGAGAGGGATTTGGTCATGATATCAGCTACTTGATCCTGACCACTAACATGAACAACAAATAATTTTCACTGGTTAACTAGATCTCTAATAAAGTGCAAATCAGTCTCCATGTGTTTGCACCTTGTATGCATAGCCGGATTAGCTGATAAGTGACAGCTGCTGGGGTTGTCACAATATATTATGGGTGAATGTTGTTGAGGAATTTGCAACTCTTGTAGCAGAAACTGGACTGCCATGATCTTCGTTTGTGTGGTGGCAATAGCTCGATACTCGGCTTCTATACTGGATCTGCTCACCTTCGTTTGTTTGGTGCACTTCCAAGAGATTAGGTTTCCTCCCATGTAGATGCAGTATCCTGTAGTGCTCCTGCGGTTATCCAGGTCAGATGCCCAATCTGCATCTGAAAATGCAAGTAACCTATAGTCAGTACACTTAGTGAATAACATTCCTTGATCAACTGTACCTTGAAGAAATTTGAGGATTTTTTTGGCTACTTTCCAATGTTCAATGGTAGGATTCTGCATGAACTGGAAACACTTATTTACAGCAAAAGAAATGTCAAGACGGGTGATAGTTAAATATTGTAGGGCACCAACAATGCTCCTATATTGTCTAGGATCATCAAATTTTTCTGAATCATTTAAATGTAACTTTAAATTAGCAACCATAGGGGTTGGCATGGGCTTAGAATCTGCCATACCAGCCCTTTGCAAGAGCTCTCTAGCATATTTTTCTTGTTTCAGCAGCAATGTACCTGTTTCAGAATATATAAATTCCAATCCCAAAAAATAACTCAACTTTCCAAGATCTTTTAGAGAGAAAATGTTGTGTAATTGAGCAATTAAAGTTGTTATTTCAGTAGTGTTAGAACATGTGATTATGATATCATCAACATAGACAAGTAAATAAGTCATAAATTTTTCAGTCTTTCTAATAAAAAGAGCCACATCATGAATGATAGTTACAAAGCCAAAACGATGAAGAGTATTTGTTAATGTCTTATACCAGGCCCGTGGGGCCTGTTTTAATTCTTATATAGCCTTGTTCAATCTACAAACTTTATGTGTCTCATTAGTATTAAAACCCGAAGGTTGAGTATATAAACAAGATCAGAGAGTTGACCATTTAAAAACGCATTATGAAAATCAAATTGCCTTAATTCCCATATTTGAGTGAGGGCTATGGTGAGTATAATCCTAACAGTTACAGGTCTAACTACTGGACTATAGACCTCCTCATAGTCAATCCCTTCCTTTTGTTGGAAACCTTTTGTCACCAGCCGTGCCTTATACCTCATAATATCTCCTTGAGGGTTTTTCTTTATAGCAAATACCCATTTGCAATTAATAATAGTGGCAGCTGGTGGAGGTTCAACAAGAGTCCAGGTTTGACTCTTAGTTAGAACAAGATATTCATTATTCATAGCATTTTTCCAATGTGTGTATTTTAAAGCCTGAGTAGCATTCTTAGGTAAAGTATATGAAAGATCAGGATCAGAATTAACTACAGAGACATGAGTTACAGGTTTGATATTACCAGTTTTTGACCGAGTCATCATCTGATGAGTGTTTTGAGGTGGCTGAGACAGAGTTGATGCAGCAGTAGTGGTGATGGACAGCACAACTTCAATTCCAGAGATAGGTATTGGTATTTGAGTGGAAGTGGTTAGAATTGTTGTTGGGGATGAGCATGTTGTTGATCCAGTTGTATCATGTGTAGTTGCAGCAGAGGACACTTCTTGGTTTTGGGATTTTGTAATTGTTTCTTGTGACAACGATCCTTGTGATAGTGGAATTACACCTTGTTGTGATATATCTCTTTGTTGTGTTTGATTTCCTGCAAGAGTATCTGAGCAGAAAATAGAGTAGTATATGGAAACACATTTTCATCAAATACTACACTTTTGGCATAGTCGATTTTACCTTCTTTATTCATACACTTATAACCACTATGACAAACTAGATTCCGTCGGATATATCCGACGGAAACTTCAAAATAAATCTCGTTGACGAACCCCTCCCCCTCATTTACAGAACCCGCTCTCTCCTCTCTCTCTCCACCCAAAACCCCCCAAACCACCCCCAACCCTAATCCACCAACGGCGACCCTCCCACCCCACGCCGACGCCGACGCCGCCTCCTCCGGTTGAGAGGACGACATAGCAGTGGTGGCCCGAGGCCTCTCCGTCCGTCTCTCCGTCTCCCTCTCTCTGTCTACCTCTCTTCCCTCACCGTTGCCGACGGCGCCTCCTCAAACGACGTCCAGCCACCGCCGCAGGTAGGTTCTCTCACTCCCTCTATTTCTCCCTCATTTGTACGTGCTCTCTCTTTCTCCCTCTCTCTCTAATTGCTCTCTCTCCAGCCACCGCCTACCACCACCTACCACAGAACGGCGCCGGCTCTTTGCACTGCCACCGAGAGAAGGAAGCAGGGAACCACCGTCGCCGTCCTTTGCACCGCCACCACAGTAGCCACCGCCGTGCTGTCACCGGTGAAGTCGCCACCGTCACTGCCTGCCATTTGTTTAACAGGTAAGTATCAATTTTTTCCAATTTGAGAGACTTGAGAGAGCAGGTCCAGAACCTGACGCAGAGCCTGCAGAGTCAGGGCGATTTGCTGCAACAGCAAATTGACGAAGTAAAGAGCCTCAAGAGTACCCTAGCGGAAAAGGATGCGCGGGCAGAGGAGCATCTACGGCGCATGGAGGAAATGTCGCGTATGATGGCAGCCTACTATGGCCCCCTACGCCTTGAGAGTAGCAGCGATTCGGCAGCTGGTTTAGATTCTACGACCGCACCACCTTTGCCACCTCGACCACCGCCACGGCATTCCCATCCGCCGGAGGGCGACGACGACTATGAGGATGCTTAGCTAGGCTAGTATTTATTTAGGTTTCTTGTTTTTTCATTATTATGACGACTACGTTTGTTTTATATTTTTAATTTGTATTTTGATTTCTTTGATATTTGATTTAATTCTGCATATGAATTTGCTTCTGATTTGATTTATGCTATTTGTTGTTTGGATTGTATGAATTAGGTGTGTTATTTTGGAAGAGTATGTGTATATTTGAGTCGGACATTTGAAAATCCTGTGTCCATTTCCGTCGGATTTACCATCGGATTACCAATTATCCACTGTTCATCTTACCATCGGCATTACCGTTGGATTAGCCTTTACTCGTTACAAACCTTTGCATCGGATTTTACGGCGGATTGTTTTGCGCCGGATTACAGTCCAACGGAAAGGGGGAAGATCAACTCTTTAATTTTTAAAATGATTTGCGTTGGACGGATCCGACGAAAATTTGCGTCGGACATGAAAAATCCAACAGAAACACATTTGCGTCGAGCTCTTTACCGTCGGTTACCATTCCGACGGAAAATCCGAAGAAACGTATCCAGCCGTCGAATTTTCATTTATAATCCGACGATAACAAACGAATTTTTTGTAGTGTCTTAAAAACCATTTCAAATGGAGTCTTCATTTGTAATATAGGTGTTGGCAGTCTATTTATCAGAAAAACAGCAGTTTGAAAAGCAGAGTCCCAAAAACTTAGAGGCATAGAAGCTGTTGCTAGCAGTGACAATCCTATTTCAGTAACATGACAATGTTTCTTCTCTATACTACCCTGCTGTTGGTGTGTATAGGGGCAGGATAAACGATGCAAAATACCATGTGATTTTAAAAAGTTTTCAAAAATGGATGATGTAAACTCTTTACCATTATCAATCTGCAAAGTTTTTATCTTATACCCAGTTTGATTTTCAATAAAAGCTTTATAACCCTGAAATGCAATAAATACTTGTTACTTATTGGTTAAGAGATACATGCATAGATGTTTAGTATAACCATCTAGGAAACTAACATAATATCTAGAACCAGATTGTGATTGAAAAGGGGCTGGCCCCCAAATATTCGTGTAAACAACTTGTAAAGGTTCAGTGTAAATTGTTTTTGAATCCGAAAAAGGAAGTTGATACATTTTAGCTAAAGGGCAGAATGCACATAAACTCCTATTAGGATCATGTATAGCAGAGGTAATATGACATTCCTTTAAAACATGGTTTACAGCCTTTACATTGCTATGTCCTAATCTTTTATGCCAGATTTCATAAGAATTTGTTGTATTAGGTCTAGCAAAGTAATTCTGTGGCAGTATCAAATAATCAGACAAAGGAATACTAGTAATAGATGCACTTTTATCACTTTTATTCAAATTGGAAGAAACATGTGAATTATCACTGGACATATCTTTCTTAGCAGTACTCATATTAGATGCATCTAAAATATTAGGAAAAGTAGAGACAGAACAAGAGATACTAAAACAAGATTGAGTGTGAGGGCTACTTGTAGACGAAGTTAACACTTGTGATGTTGATACTTCTCTGGATGTTGGTATCTTTAGTGGGTCAAAACAGTATATGCCCCCTCTAACCTTGCCCTGCAGAAGCTCCTCCTTGGAAACCCGGTCACGGATAAGACAGTGGTGAGGCCAAAACTCAAAAAAGACAGCATTATCTGCTGCAAATTGTGAAACACTTAACAAATTTTTGGTTATAGTTGGTACATGTAATAAAGTGTTCAGTTTATAAAAAAGATTAGATGATTTATCACAAATTAAAGATGAACCAGTGTGTAAGATAGGTACTCCCTTTCCATTACCAACATATAGCTGTTCAGGTCCACGATTGGAGTCTGAATGCTACAATATGTTGGATTGTCCAGCTGTGACATGGTGTGAGGCACCAGTATCAGCATACCAAGAGGAGTCTGCTATGGAGGATGTTGTAGATGGAGCTGCAGTGAGGTATGATTTTGGCTGATGAAAGGAGCTTGAAGGTGGTGGTGGCTGAGTGTTGGAAAAAGGAGCTTGTGGAGGACTCTGAAAGTAGGGGAATTGTATTCTTACTCTAATAACCATGGCCACCTTATTAGTCCCCCGTAATTATTCCGCCACTGTGCATAGGTAAAATTTGATGACGATATCCATGACGCCTTGTGACCATGGTAAACATCGTCTCTAGAAGTCACCAAAAAAAAAAAAAACATCGCCTCTAGAATAGTAAATTGTAAAATAAAGATAAAAAAGTTACATCTATATATAAATCGAGGTTGATAATTTTTTATTATATATTTCATTTTATACTAATCAAATTATTTAAAAATTATCAATACAATGTAATATTATATAAAGTAAATCATGAACAAAATATAAAATATAATTGAGTAGGGAGCAATTTAAGAACATATAAATTACATAAAAATAAGTTAGATGTTATCTTGATGAGGCAGGACTTATTTAATTTTTGCCCACGATTAGACGCCAAATGTTCTTGCATGTATAAATATTTTTGTGCTTTTACACCTTCCCAAAAGCCCCAGTTAGGCCGAGGCTTGAGCTCAAGTGGCAACTATGTTTGCCTCCTAGGGAGCCACACCAAGCTCGAATCCCATGGGTGGAAATTAAAAAGAGCTTCTATAGTAATAATTAGGAGAGTGTGTGAGTTGAGGAGAGTGTGTGTAATGTGTAAATCCAAAAAAAAAAAAGGATATTAAGGAAGGATCCGGGCTTAAATTCTTGAAGCTGCAGTTAATAGTTAATAATTAAGCAATATATATGATGATGATAATGTCCGATCATGTATTTTAGTCTTGGATGAGGGTTGCGATTATTGGTTAGCTATAGTAATAATTAATTTCAATGTTGGACTGGGGGATATCACACATTCAATTTTCTTTTTTAAGAAGCATTACCAATGAAATGAATTAATGAAGCTAGCCAATTCAAATCCACTTAGTACCACCTTGACATATATAACTTTGTTCGTCAAGCAACTTGTTCAATTCACAGACAACTGAACGAGGTTTATTTTGAGAGAATAACTCAAATAATTATAACAAAAATATTGGAACAACCCCGATTATATTATTTTTCCACAAATTATGCATGAAGCATAGAATAATAGTGCACATAAAATCTTAAGGATATTATTTTATTGAATACAAATACAAAAACAAGTATAAAATAGAAGGTCAATACACATACATATTGTAGATAGATGTATATAGTATACAGATTCAAGCATGTTTGGTAATATTTTTTTTGAAAAAAAAATTGTGAAACCCACGTAATAGTTTTCGCCTTCAATTTTACGAACTCTGCACACTATATACGTGGTGAATATGTATGTGAGTATTCATCCAGAGAATCGTCGGTTATGATGAGATATATTAGTGAAGTCACTATGACTTACACAAATTCTAATTAATTCACAAAAACATAGTTCAAACATATAATCAACTTTATTGAAAGATTAAAGTGAAGAGACAATATAATCAAGGAGTAAATTTAGTGTTGGAGACTGGGATTCATCAGTAGTAGTGGTTGTCAACAACGGACCGGTGGCTATGGGAATTAAACCGTTTTGCTCAGCTGCATGTTACGTTCATCATAATGCACGCCATGGCAACACTTATACTTAACACATACACTCAATCTCCATTTTCATCCCACATGTTGGATCCGGACACTCGAAGGCGGCCGGGACGCCGGACCGAATGTTCTCCGACTGGAAATGAACACAATGGTGATTGACACTTTTGCTAACATGATCATAGTAATCCTTCAAAGCAATGTCCAAGCTTACATTGGTTCGCCAATTTTCAAAGCCTTCAACTACACTCATCATCACTTCATTGCAACCAATTAAGAGAACATTCTGGCCTTTGCTCACAAGAGCCCATCCCTTCTCTGTTCTCATGGAGAGAAGAGTTTGAATGTCTTTGAGAGTGGAGTCAAGGTTAAAGTCAACCTTTTGAGTCTTGCTGAGGAATGAGTTGGTTATGTTGAACCAAAACTTGATTTGTGTTGTTATGTCAACATTTGAAAGGTTGAAGTGTTCAGTGTATGTTCTAGTTTGTTTGATGATGGAGTCCTTTTTGATAGTATCAACAAGGCTCCCAAACTTTTGAGTCCATGTTGTATCAGTACCTCCGTAGAAGAAGACATACCCATTTTCTTGGCTCTGATGCACATAATAATTATAAATGTTGTTATTGATGGGTTATGAATGATTATGATTATATAATTGTTAACAAAAACATCAAATGTAAAGCTACTTAATTAGGTTATAACAGCAAAACATAGTTGATAGATAATCAATAATGTATGCATTTTTGTTAACTAGCATTATAGGAGAACAAATATAGGAATTGATTGTTAATAGAATTTAGAATTTAAATTAATTAAATATTTTTAGGATAAAAAACCATTTAAAAAATTAGATAATATTAACTTTAAAATGTTAACTATTTTATTGAACTCATTTAAATTTATTTTTCCAATTTTATTCGGTTATACTAACTATTTTATTAAACACTTATGTGTGGCATGCAGATTAGATTAGTATCACACCCCCTACTAATTAATTGAGGTGGATGAAGTAGATATTATGCTAATATGAATACTGTTAATTACGATCTTTTAGTCAATTTAATTTTTTTCTGTATACATATACATGTTATCACAAATTTAACTTGTAATATTTCAAATGTACATAATCTTTAATACTTACTCAAATTATTCAAATTCTATAGATACAAATATAGCATAACAAATATCATAAACTTATTACAAATCAAATATGCTTATATATTTATAGAACATATACCTATTGTTTCATGTGCATTGCATGCAAACCGTAACAATTATGTAAAGTGACACATAATAATTAACAAGCCACCAATGGGGACTATATAATGGTACACAACCTTAGCTTTTATGTAGCTTTTATTTTATTAAATCCAAATATAGAGATAAGCATACAAATATACATTATTGCATGATAAACTAGCTAGAAGGCAGAATGAAAGCCTTATTATAAGCATATTATAAACATACGTAATTATAGCAACTCTAAATAAATCACAATAGTGCAATTAGTAATCAAGGAGTAGTTTCAGACATCCGGGTTGTAGTAAGCAGCTGGTCGCTGGCTATGGGAACTAAACCGTCTTCGGTAGTTTCATTTTCATCACGGTACTCAGATAGGGGCATGCCATGGCAGCACTTGTAAGTAACAGATTCAATCTCCATTTTCAGCCCACAATTTTCATCAGGGCAATGAAGAGCAGCCGGGATGCCAGACCGAATGTTCTCCAATCGGAATATTCGACAACGTTGACGGGAGACCCTAACATAATACTCCATGAAAGCATTGTCAAAACCTCCTGACTCCATTATATTGTTTCTCCAGCTTCTTTCAAAGCCTTCCATCACATCCATCATCACTTTACCGTACTCAATCAAGATCACTTTTTTCCCTTTGCTCACGATAGCCCATCCCTTCTTATTTCTCATGGAGAGTAGAATTTCAATATCTTTGAGGGTAGAGTCGAGGTTGAAGTCAACCTTTTGAATCTTGCTGAGGATTAAGTTCATGATATTCCACCAAAATTTGGTTTGAGTTGTTTTGTCAACATTGGCAGCTAAGTTAAAATGTTCAATGTTAGTTTCCGTCTTTTTGACGATGGGATCCTCCTTTATCGCATCTATAAGGTTCCCAAACTTTTCAGTCCATGCAGTGTCTGTACCTCCATAGAAGAAAACATATCCATTGTATTGGTTCTGATGATACACATTCACAAGATGTGTTACTTAGGAAGAAAACCATAAAACTTAAAACTAAAGTTGTGTTCATTTTGTATTTAGTCGGAGAGGAACCAAGTGGGATATAAAATAACAAAAACAAGCTAATGTATCTTTTATCTTATAGACCCCACCACTCTTTATTTTTTTTAGATGCGAGACTAATTTTAATCAACCTCATACTTGAACTTTAACACTTTTAACATATTATTCGAAAAAGAAAAAAAATCTATCTTGATGAAAAGCAGCAATAAATGCAAATAATAGTTATATAATAGCAAGAAATGAAATTAAAGTGGTTGTTCTTACCACCCATTTTTTAATATCATCATGAATCTTGAATGCTTCGATCCATAGCCAGTTCCAGTGTCGGGAAACTCTTTCCTCATCCTCAGGTCTGAATGGGAAGGCAGAAATGCCCCACACAAAGATCAAGTGAAGTGCATTCTTGTTTAGAACCTCACCACGAGAATTGGTGACCACCACAATAGGTTTACCTGTGTAATTCCACTCTTCTTGCAACGGTTTATAACCTTTGATGAGTGACAGGTATTGCACCACATACCATGGCGGCATCAAAGACTTCAAATGCTCAAACTTTTCCTTCTCTTTGTCTGTCCAATTTTCTACAACAGGCACCCAAAGAATCTTATAATCCTTCTTGTCATTGTCTTTGCTGATTGAATCATAAATGGAATTTAGAGGCCCGATGTCATCTTCAATGTTGTCAAGCCCAGATATGAACAACAGTAAGCTCTTTGTTCTTAGGTCATCCAGATTAACCTGTCCATTCCAAAATTAATATATGAAACGAATGGTATCAATTGGTAGAGAGAATTATACAATTCAAAGAGAAACTAGAAAAAAAAATTCCTAAAAAAGCCAAACAGAAAAACAAGAGAGTTCACTCATTTCAAAACATAGTTAAAATATTATAAATTACTCTTATTTATATACTATAATTTCTTAATTTAATTGAGTTATAGGTTCAATAATACTATTTCTAACACTATACAAGTATTTTTTATTCTCTATTTTGGGGGGAATCGAAACCTTCCTCTAAAAAAAATAAATAATATAAAAACAAAACAGTATTGTGATTACTTTCCCTTTTGATTTTATTTTTGGTGTCATGATCATTGAAGTTTTCATTCATTTATTATTGCTTGTACACTAACCAATTCTTTAGTAGTGCCGTCGACAATTTCAAGCTGCTTAACTTCTTTGGGAAAGATTAGAGCTTTCAAAAGCTCCAAAATTCCTGATGGAATTCGGAATGCATCAGAACGCCAAATTAAA
The DNA here is from genome assembly GCA_036250425.1 of Stylosanthes scabra. Lineage (NCBI taxonomy): Eukaryota > Viridiplantae > Streptophyta > Magnoliopsida > Fabales > Fabaceae > Stylosanthes > Stylosanthes scabra. Next base: position 37,777 of record JASCZI010090640.1, on the reverse strand, counting down.
TCTTCCAATGCCTCTGCAATAATAATAATAATAATAATAATAATAATAATAATAATCTTTGAACTAGTTTCCATATTTGATGCAT
>JASCZI010090640.1:0-29946 GCA_036250425.1 Stylosanthes scabra | reverse complement strand
TCTTACCTTGATGTCTGCACTAGTCTGCATCAATAATGATTATGATGAAGAGGTTAATTTATTTTCTTAGCTACATACAAAGATTTGTATTTGTAGATGCTTAGGATACTAATTTGGATAAGATCATATTATTCAGATGGTAAGATTCTCATCAACTTTATTCTTTACTGATATAAAGGGCTAACAATCAATTAAACTAAGAAACCAACGAAGATATCAAAACATTTTCATTTTTATTTTCATAAAACAAATTTTTTGTTCAACCAAAAACTTGTAACAGTGGGACAAAGACAATCAATCAGTGAGTGTATCTTTGTCTCTATTATCTCAATATCTTTATATCTTCTGTCTTAAAACATTTAGTAGAAAGAAAGACAAAAAAAAGGATTAAGATGAACAAGTTCCATTTTATATATGCAGTCTTACAAGCATAGATGAGGAAGGAGAATTCACTTACAAGCATAGATGAGGAAGGAGAATTCGAGAGCATCTTTATCTTTATTATCTATGTGAGAAGTCTTCTCCTGCAGCCACATCAATGAAACCTTTCCCATCAGGTTGTAATCTGTTATGTACTTATATATTTACTAGCTTAGCATGCTTAATAAAGAAAGGGTTTCCCCTTGCAAATACAACAGAAAGATGCATTCAGAAACTAGAAGATTTTATTTTATACAAATTTTCATTTTCATTGTAATACATGTATTAATTCCATCAAAATTTTGTAATCAAACCCATGGAGGACCAGTATTATGGCCAAATAAGCCCAAAGGAAAGTAGGGGTTGATATTTATTTTATGCTGAAACAAATTTTAGGCAGAGGCTGTTAATTTTTTGAAAGGAAAGAGCAGGTAAAACAGAAAAACACATACTTGACTTGGAGGGATGTGCTTACCGCTAAGCAGATCTAGAAGAACGATGCCAAAGCTGTAAATGACACTTTCAGGGGTGACCCTTCCTGAAGATAATGGAAGAAAGAAAGAGTGAAGACTAAAGATGAAAGAAAGAATAAGAATTGAGAGAGGAATATAATGATGTAACTTTGTGTTTACCATTTCTTAAATATTCAGGAGGAGTGTAAGCAACATTACCTAAACTAAAAATAGGTCAGAATCCTTTAATTTTTTTAGTTCAAGATATTACCTCTAATACACTAAAATCCGATGTTATCATGAGTTTTCTTAACATAATTAAAAAGTATTGACATTTTACTAGGAAATGGCAAACATTAGTGGTCTCAATTCAGCTTGACAAATTCAAACACTAGTTTGAAGACTAAGAGCAATAGAAATTAATTGCGGATAAACTTTAACATATATTACCAACTCCAAATTAAAATTTTAGCATAAGCAAACAGGAAATTTGTTGGTAGGTGATGATAGATCATCCATTGCTCAACCTCATGGGCTAGGTATATTAGAAATAGCACATGAACATCAATATCAACTATCAATGAGAGAAGGCATAAATATATTCAATAAATTCAGACATTATAAGTAATAACATTCTATTTCCATTGCTTTTAAAAGCAAAACCTCTCCTGGAAGGAATAGAAATATATACCTCTCCTGGAGCAGAGAAATGAACTGTTGTGCTTGAGGGAAGTCCTGGAAGTACCAAGCTATGCACACAAATTCCATCTCCAAGGACTTGACCTCTTGCCTATCATTTTCATTTATTTTTATCTCACCATATATTCTCAAGAGTCATAAAAGAATTAAACAAATACTACATATGCTTACCAACACATCCCTTGAAGCATCTTCTCTGTTATTTATTTAACCCAAGTTTGACAGATTATTTGCAACTTGGTTTGCATCTGCTGATGGAAGATCCTGTTCATACCACCAATCCAATGCCTTATTCTTTATAGAATGAAATACAATCTTGAGATAAAGACAAACGTAACAGTTTAAGTTATCAATCAATCTTGAGATAAAGACAAATGTAACAGTTTAAGTTAACAATACATCTACTTGCTAAAATTAAAATAAGATAAAATAAATAAATAAAATAAGAAGAAAAAATAGCAAAACTTTATGTTAGGTATAGCATGCTAATACAAATGCAGAAGAAGAGGAAAATCAATCGAATCAAGAAACTACTACTATTTAACTAGTAAAAAAGGAAAATTAAGATTTGTACCTGCGAATTCACATTCATCAACAACAAAAATTAAAAGCCAAGCAGGTAGAAGAGGGGAAAAACAAACCTGAAGAGCAGAGGAGAAGAACATATGCACGAGAAGAGGCAGTGGCCTCACCAAAGTAGTAGAATGGTTACCATCTAATTTTCAGTCGTTATTTCCGATCTATTTATGCCAATACATAGAAAGGAATCAAAATCAATCCAGAATTAGAACCCTCTAAACCCTAAAAATTAAAACCCCAAAATCAGAACTCAAAATTCCCAAAGTTTCTTTGAACCAATCGAAAATATACACACCTTCTCTGTCTCAGCTAGCCATTGCAGTTCATCATCTCCATGCTTGTTGGTTTCTGCAGGTACATCAATAGCATGTAAAATCCAAATCATGCAATTTTCTAGAAATTTGCTTGCTCTTAATTAAAAGAATGACAAAACAAAAAAGACATCAAATAGCAGAGGCTTCAGAAAAATACAAAAATGGTTCAATAACACAGCAAACAACAACAAATAAGAAGTAAATTCTTCTCAAATCTCAATTTGATTTAACGAGAAAAAAAAAAAAGCAGAACCAGAAAATCAATTTGATAAAAAAAAGAGGAAGAAGCAGCGGCAAGAGGGTTCTCTTATACCTTCAGGCGAGGACGACGGTGTTCAATCGACTGCTTCAGGCGGAGACGATGCAGAGGGGCGGCGACGGAGGGCACACGACACAGAGGAACTTCAACGGCGATGACTAATGAGAGGAAAGCGAGGATGCGACTAAGAAGATGAACCTCCGGCGACGATGGAGGTGCGAAGGCAACGACAATAGAGAGCTACGGGCTAGGGTTTTGACGGCGACGAAAGAGGGCGTAGGGCTTATGATAGAGAGAGAGGGACTTCGATGAACGGAAGGGTGGAAGACGAGTGGCCGAGGAATGGCGGTTAGTGGTTAAGAGCGACGGCGACAATGAGTGATGAGGGTGGCAACGGTGAGTGATGGGTGGCGACTGGCGAGGAGAGAACTAGTCAATGTTGAGGCCAGGGTTTCTTTTTTCCTGAGGCTAAGCTTATGTTGTAGGTGTTTTGAGGCTAAGTGTTAGAATAGAACTAACGCACAGGTATAGCATAAAAAAACACATTATTATTTTTAGAATAATTCGCACTAAATATATTAGGGAATAGGGAGCGCTTATTAACTGCACCAAATACTAAAAATAAAAAGCTACCCTTAAAAAGCGTTTCCCTTGGTCAGCAAGAGTGTCTTCATAGCCAATAAGCTATAGCTACGCTTTATAAGAGATCTCTTTACTATTTAAGGAGACACTTATTAAGTGATGCCATAATTATGTTTCCTATTCTGCTGAAAAACTGCCAACACAAGAAAAGCGTTCCCTATTCCTAAAAAGGCTACTCTTTCAAAGCGTTGCCTAAGAGTAGTGTGGCCTTAGGGGTATTTTCTTGTAGTGCATAGTCTAACCCCTCTGTTTGTTGAAAACCCTTACCAACTAACCTAGCTTTGTATCTAAGAATTTCACCTTTGCTATTTCTTTTTATAGCATAAACCCATTTATTATTAATAACAGTAGCTGCTGGTGGAGCAGTAACCAAATCCCATGTTCTAGATTGCTGGAGAGCATGAAATTCAGCATCCATGGCTGCTTTCCAATGTGGACATTCTAAGGCCTGTTTAGCTGTTTTTGGTAAGTTATTTACTAAATCAATACAAGTAGTTTGTAAAGCTCTTGAAATGGGATTCCTAGACTTTGATCTAGCTACCATTTGATGTGTATTGCTAGAATTAGAAATATTAGCAGATAAAGGTAAGCATATTTTAATCCCACTAATTGGGATTTGTTGTGCTGAAGTATTCTCAGCAGAATGTAAAGCACCTACAGCAGAATTAGAATCCATAGTATCTGCGTCATTAGTAGCTATAGTGTCATTAGAAAACTCAGTATTTCCATGATGTTGAATAATAGGTATAATAGTATTAACAGCAGAGTCATTAACAGAATCAGATGTAACAAAAGGAGAAGTGCAAGATGAAAATAAATCAGAATATGGAAAGTTAGTTTCATCAAATATCACATTTCTTGATAAGTAGAGTCTTCCATCTTTACTCATACACTTATATCCTTGATGATTTCCATCATATCCTAAAAACAAACACCTTTGTGACCTGAATTCCAATTTATGCTTGTTATAGGGTCTTAAATAAGAAAAACAAAGACAACCAAATATTTTGAATTTTGTATAGTCAGGCCTTTTATGAAACAGTTGTTCAAATGGGGAAATAAAACCTAAGCTAGCAGTGGGTAACCTATTCAATATATATGTAGCTGATTATACAGTATCTTCCCAGAATTTTAAAGGCAGTTTAGCAATAGCTAAAAGAGATAAAGCACTCTCGATAATGCTCCTATGTCTCCTCTCTACGGTTCCCTGTTGTTGATGTGCATAGGGACATGCTAATCTATGTTTGATACCATGCAAATGCAAAAAATCAGTAAAGGCAGTAGACAAAAATTCTTTACCATGATCAGATTGTAGGGCCTTTAATTTTTGTCCTGTTTGAGTCTCCATATAAGTCTTATAGTTTTTAAAAACATCAAAGGCTTGTGACTTAGTTTGCAGTAAATAGACACAAGTATATTTGCTATAGGCATCAACGAAGGCAATATAATATCTAAAACTAGATCTTGAAGTAACAGCCGCAGGTCCCCATATATCAACAAACACCAAATCCAAAGGTTTTGAGTATTTTATACTTGAATCATGAAAAGGCAAAGCGTGTATTTTACTAATAGAACAAGATTCACATACATTTAAAGATTTTTCTTTATCAGTAATAGAAACACCACAACCTTTCAATATACGCAAAACATTTTGTATATCAGCATGTCCTAGACGTTTATGCCATAAATCAAGAGTATTTCCAGATTTAGTAGTTTGTAGAGCAACATATTGTAAATTACGGTGGCAGTCAGATATTGAAGATGTCATATTATGAGAATCATCACAAGGTAAAACAGAATATGAGTCAATTGATGTAGAAACCAAAGATGCATCCTTTTTATTAATATCATAAATGTCAAGATTACATGAATTGGGTATATGGACAGAATTGTAATCAGTTTCATGCAACTTAGATGCAACTATAGAATCACTAAATTGTTGAAAGTTGTTACTATTAGTTTTGAAGCTACATGCAAGAGTACTAGGTGAACATCTTATATCAGAAACACTCGGTAAAACAGTCAAGTTCTCAAAAGCATATATGCCCCCTTTAATGGTTTCCTGGAGCCCTGATCACGTATAAAACAGTTTTGAGGCCAAAATTCAAAGAAAACATGATTATCATAAGCAAATTTAGATACACTAATCAAGTTTTGAGTAATTTGAGGTACATACAATAGATTTGAGAGTTTATACCTAACGTTTTTCCTATTATCATGCAATTCAGAATTACCAGAGTTTAGGATAGAGATACCTACTCCATTACATACAAGAAGCTGATCTGTTGAATTTATAGCAGTTTGTGTTGGTCTCAAATTGTTTGGATCATTTGTGACGTGATGACTTGCGCCGCTGTCCGGATACCAAACTGAATCATGACCTTGTGGTGGTGCTGTGACATAAGCATGTGGTTGATGGAAAGTGGATGTTGGAGGTGGTGGTGTGGAATTCGAAAAAGGAATCTGTGCTGATGAATTCTGTGAATTCGAAGGTGGTGTATAATTCTAATCAAACTGAAAATAACAGTTGTAAGCTCCATGGCCACCTCTGCCACAAATTTGGCAAAAGGTTCTTGTATTCTGCCAAGAAGTCCGTCCACCACGCTGAAATCTACCAGTTCCTCGTCCACGACGACCTCCACCTCTGTCACCAGAATAGTAGGCTTGCTGAGTGAGATGTGCCACTGGCAGATGCTGAGTCGAATTCTTGGTCCGATTTAGCATTTCATCAAAAGCTATGAGGAAAGCTTCAGCTTCAGGAACCGTGATAGAACCAAATCGTCCCATAACAGAGGCAGTAAATCCGTGATATTCTTCAGTGAGACCATCAATTAGGGTTTGGATGTAGTCATCGTCACTGACCTTGTAATCAAGAGACGCCAGAGATTCAGAGATTGAATTCAATTTATTCAGATATTCTTCCACAGTACCTGTTTTCTTGACTCCTCTCATCTGAGATTTAAGACTCTGAATTCGAGATCTTGAAGTCGCATCCACATAAAGCTGAATCGTCGTCCAAGCTTCATGAAAGCTTCTGCATTTAAGAATCTTATTTTGATAGGGTTTGGTAATCGAAGCCGCAAGCCAGGTTTGGAGGGCAAGATCGTTCTGTCGCCACTCCTTATATGCTGCAGATTCCGTAGGTTGCGCTTCAGAGGCTGACTTCGTTGGATCCAGAGTGGCAGCGGCGGAAGGGGTTTCAATCTTCGCCGGCGTTTGCGATGGATCGAGGTGGCGCTCTAGGCTTAAAGTCTGAATTGTAAGCCATGCCTGGTATTTCCAAGTATGGAAATTCTTGTCGTCCAGCTTATCAGTGAGCGGAAGCAAACCCGATTTGAGAGTCTTGGTCGAATCAGTGAGTAGTAAAGCCATGATTGAAGAGGTTGCAGATTTCAGAGATGAGGGTTAGGGAGAAAGAAGGAAGACGAAGTCGGTGTATGGATGATTTGTGTTAGGGTTCTCTCCTTGCTTCGAGAGTTCAAGAAATGGGCCAAGAAAGTGGGCCAGAGAAAAAAAAAAGAAGGACAGAGATATTTATAACCTATTGAGAAATAGAGATATCCCAAGAAGATCAAGAACCTAATCAATACATCACAAATACAGTTATAGTTATATGATAAAGACTTAAAACTAAGATTTTATCAATCTTATACATATATTTTCCTAATAGGAACAACACCAATTATTTTCCCACAAATTATGCATGAACCATAGAATTATTGGAGGCACGACTCAGCTCAATTAGGTATTTAACATCAGTGCACAACGTTACATATATTATTTTGTTGAATACAAATACGGAAAAACGCATCAGAATCTTAGGGTGTGAGATGTATGCATGTTGAGGCACACATTAAGCTGCATTCTTGTCACGATTATTGGGGCCTTAGAGATTTATATCATGAGAGGGAAGAAGTGGATGAGGATTAGTGTTCAACTTCATGCCCTTTTTCTCCAGGTTTCGGGCCATGCACAAAGGAGAAGCATGTGCATAATGTTATCCAAACATGTGGTACCAATTTAGACGAGGAGAGTGATGACGAACTTTTGAAAAATTTGATACACAGAAGCGACAGCAAGAAGATTCAAAGCTCTAGACCGAGAAGATCAAAGCACCGCAGAAGCAGAGAATTTTATTGGGTTCGGCTAAGAGAATATTCCAGGCACGACTTGGCACATGCAAAGAGGGAGTCCAGCTTCGTAGAGATATGAGCAATAAGAAGAATGAAGGATCAACACCAAAATGCAGGAGCCAAAATAAATCACAAGATAATGGGAATCGCACAGTATTGAGGAGCACGTTGAGAGTGAAAAAACAGATGAAGATGTTGAAGAAGCAAAGGAAACTATATACGCATGCAAGGATGCGGGTATGGTTTTTGATGGTGAAGACCTTGATGTGGTGCTACGAGAGATTATAGACACCACAAAATCGAAGAGACGTAGATAAGATGTGAAATAAGGAACCTTGATGTGGTGGTAATGGGTTTGGATTGCTTGATATATTGGAGGAAGTGACCTTTTCAATTGGAACCTTGGGAGATAATAGTTTCAGATTGTTGCATTTTTTAGAGAGGTTTGTCAGTTTTTTTTCATAGGTGTTGCTGGAATTCAGCTTCAGAGTACTTTTATAAAGGAGATTTTTTCCTTAGGACTGATTTGTTCTAGTTGAGAGTGTTGTTTTTCTGTGGTGTTTGGGTATTGCAGATTTATCTTTATTCTTGTGTCCATAGTGGTCTTTTGATAGGAGAGTTTTTTTTGGAGTATCTTGATCTAGTTTGTGAGTGTTGTTTTTTCTAAATATTTATTGTTTATGCTTGTGTTTGTGTTCTTGTAACTTTCAGCACCCACCGCTTGCACCCACCGCTTGCAGTACATGGTATTTGGCACTTATGGAAAAAAAATTCACAAAAAACATAATTCAAACATATATAATAATCACATATTCATTTTTTTCAATCCAAGGAGAGATAAGAGTACATCACGGCTACATCAAAGCACACCAAACAAAAAAACACCATCAAATAATAATAAAACACGCATAGACAAAGAACCAAAAGCATTATCAACCAGCAGATCTGAAGACTTCCACATACACATTATCAAGCAACAATTCAAGTGTAGCTTAGCCAGAAGAATGTTACTCTGGCTTGTTTACCACGATGACTTCACCACGAAACTTGGTCACCACTAAACTGTTTCCACTTGCATTCACCTTTCCCACCTTCACCACATCATCACTTGGTTACCACTCCTTTGGACTCAACTACTTTCGCCTGCATCCACCTCTCCCACCTTTACACATCACCACGCACACAATTCACCTATCACTGATCACAGTCAGTCACCACTCCTTTTGGAGTCAAAGGCTTTCACCCCACCTCTGAGAGAAGAAGCAAAATTTATCTTTTGCTTGGAAAAGTCAAAACATTGAAGATGAAAGAATTATGTATGTAGATAGAGTCATCAAGTTGATTAAGTGGCAGATGTTGCAAATTTGATGATGGCATGAGAACTCAAATTGAAGTTGAAGTTCCAGCAGTAAATTGAGTTGGAATGTTTGACCTCAAGTCAAACTTAAATTTGTGACCACCAATCATTGTTCAAGTTAGAATTCAATTTGATTAAGCAAATTATCAACTTGCTAGCGAGTTGTAAACTTGATGGATTCATGAAGTTTTCGGTTCCTTCTTGCACCGCCTATGCTTCCTATATATAGGAGCTCTAGCTTTAGTTCAATGTAATCCTAAGTTGGTCATAGGTTAGCGAGTGAAAAATAGAGAGAAAAATAGTAAAGTTTTTTCTGTGTGTAATTTCTTTATACGAGTGTTATTTCACCACTTAATTATATTATTTTCATTATTGTCTAAATTATTTTATTCGGTTCCGTCCATTTATCATTTCTAAATTTTAGTTGCGTTACTTAGTCCCTTAACTCTGATTACTCGGTTCCGTCCATTTATCATCTCTAAATTTTAGTTGCGTTACTTAGTCCCTTAACTCTGTTTACCCAACAACCTCTACCATACCGTTATCCTCACGCTCGAGGTCTACCTGCAAGCAGGGCCGCCAATGTTGCAAGCCCGTGCTTAATACTCGACGCCGGTGTTTCTCTCAAACAAAAGAAAAGAGAAGGAAGGTGGTCATAAATCGAGGAAGAAAGGAAACAGTGGAGGTCATGGTGAGACAGGTGAGTGAGGAAGCTAGAAGTTGTAGAGAGAAGTTACAATAGTTTTTTTTAGTATCACATATTCATAAATAATAACATATGTTAAATTCTATATAGTGCATGGAACTATAACAATTATGCAAAGTGACACATAATAATTAACAAGCGCCAATAGGGACTATAATCATACACAAGATTAGCTTGCAGCTTTTATTTTATTAAATCCACATATAGAGATCAGATAATTAAGCATACACAAACATTGCATGATAAGCAAGAAGGCATGAATGAAAGCCTTATTAGCATATTATAAACATGATTACAGCAAATATAAAGGTTTTTTTCGAGAGAATAATTCAAACACTTGTAACAAAAATATTGGAACAGCCCCAATTATTTTCCCACAAATTATGTATAAGCAATATATATATGGGAGGCATGATTAAATCAGGAATGATCACCAAAAAAAAAAAATCAGGAATTTAACAGGGCACAACCTTACAGATATTATTTTATTGAATACGAACACGGAAAACAAGCATAAGAATCGTGGGTTATGAGATATATGAGTGAAGTTACTATGACTTACACAAACTCTAATTAATTCACAAAAACATAATCCACTTTATTGAAAGATTAAAGTGAAGAGACATTATAATCAATGAGTAAATTTAGTGTTGGAGACAGGGGAGGTAACTAATTCATCAGTAGTGGTTGTCATCAACAACGAACCGGTAGCTATGGGAACCAAACCGTTTTGTTCAGTTGCATGTTCATCATAATGCACTCCATGGCAACACTTGTACTTAACACACTCAATCTCCATTTTCATCCCACATCTTGGATCCGGACACTCGAAGGCAGCCGGGACGCCGGACCGAATGTTCTCCAACTGGAAATGGACACAATGGCGACTCACACTTTTGCTAACACGATCATAATAATCCTTCAAAGCAATGTCCAAGCTTATAGACCCTGTTACATTGGTTCGCCAATTTTCAAATCCCTCAACTACACTCATCATCACTTCATTGTAACCAATTAAGAGCACATTCTGGCCTTTGCTCACAAGAGCCCATCCCTTCTCTGTTCTCATGGAGAGCAGAGTTTGAATGTCTTTGAGAGTGGAGTCAAGGTTAAAGTCAACCTTTTGAGTCTTGCTGAGGAATGAGTTGGTTATGTTGAACCAAAACTTGATTTGTGTTGTTATGTCAACATTTGCAAGGTTGAAGTGTTCAATGTATGTTCCTGTTTGTTTGATCATGGAGTCCTTTTTGATAGTATCAACAAGGTTTCCAAACTTTTGAGTCCATGTTGTATCAGTACCTCCATAGAAGAAGACATAGCCATTTTCTTGGCTCTGATGCACATAATAATTATAAATGATGTTATTGATGGATTATGCATGATTATGATTAGGTATATATATATAATTGTTAACAAAAACATCAAATGTAAAGCTACTTGATTAGGTTACAACAGCAAAACATATTTGATAGATAATCAATATATGTTTAACTAATTTTTAATAAGTTAATATTAGTATTTTTTTAATTGCAAATATTTTATTTTTTAAACATCTAATGTTTAGAATTTAAAAATTAAAAATTAAAATTAAATATTTGAGATTTAACATAAAAATATTATTTTAAAAAATAATTAATATTGACCAAAATTTTTTTTTGTTATACTAAAATATAAATTATTATTTTTTTAAAAAAATGATCCCTGCATCTATATATATACAAGTGAAATATATATTTGAACATGATTTAATTTATTTGGACAATCAATCAATGGACATAATAGTTATATATATAGTAGCAAGAAATGAGAAGTATTAGTTTTACCACCCATTTTTGAATATCAACATTAATCTTGAATGCTTCAATCCAAAGCCAGTTCCAGTGTTGGGAAACTCTTTCCTCATCTTCAAGTCTGAATGGGAATGCAGAAATGCCCCACACAAAGATCAAGTGAAGTGCATTCTTGTTTAGAACCTCACCACGAGAATCGGTCACCGCCAAAATAGATTTACCTGTGTAATTCCACTCTTCTTGCAAAGGCTTGTAACCTTTGATGAGTGAAAAGTATTGCACCACATACCATGGCATCAAAGACTTCAAATGCTCAAACTTTTCCATGGCTTCGTTGCTCCAATTTTCCACAACAGGCACCCAGAGAATCTTATAATCATTCTTGTCTTTGTCTTTGCTGATTGAATCATAAATGACTTTTAGAGACCAAATCTCATCTTCAATGTTTTCAAGCCCGGAGATGAATAAAAATAAGTTCTTTGTTTTTATTTCATCCAGAATAACCTGTTCATTAACAAATCAAACTTAGGAAATATTTTCTTTTATTAATTTGATCTAAAAGAAAGGCGAAAAAAGAGAGACCAGATTAATATATATATTTTTTTTCATCTTTGTCTTGAGTAAATTTTAATTATTGATTGTACACTAACCAATTCTTTAGTAGAACAGTTGATAATTTCAAAGTGCGTAACATCTTTAGGAAAGATCAGAGCTTTCAAAAGCTCCACAATTCCTGAGGGAATTCTGAAGGCATCAAAACGCCAAGTTAAATCTTCCAATGCCTCTACAATAATAGAAACAAAATTCCGAGTTAGTATTCAATTATTATTTTAATTATCTCTATCATATTCCTTTTTTTTTCATTGTATGTAGATAACCTTTTTGGCGTTCGATTTCGTCTAAATCAGCATTTAATTGTGTGAGAACAATCTTAAGCCTGCCAACAACTTCAGATTTGATGTTCCATTCCCTGAACAATAATAAACAATAATTAACATATACGAATGCATTTATTTAGTCTCTTAATTAATAGATTTAATAATAATAATAATATATTGTTAGAGATATTAAACAATAATAACATCCTATTAATATCATTAATATCTCTAATAATAATAATAATTTAAATATAAAATATATAAAAAATAAAAAGATTAGGCATATAGTCGATTTTACATATTTAATTAAAGAAAAAGTTTAGGAAGCACATAATTTATTAGCCAATAGATGATCAATAGGTTTTTTCCTTCTTTTTTTTTTTTTTTTTTTATTATTCACTATTTTTCTAATTACACTCATGAGCTTTATATGGACTCCCTAACATTCTAGCATTACTCTTAATTAAAATATCATATAACAATTTTAGAATGTCAACTTCACATCACAAGTCACATCATAAGAAGTAAACTGCATTTGACATTTCATCAAAGAAAAAATGGCATGTATCTTACAATTGAGATAACTGATTTGCACAAGCGAGGAGGGAGAGAATACCCCAGTAAGTGTAAAGATCACGAGGGGCTTTGAAGAGAGCAGGAAGGTCCTTAGGAGTGTATGATTTGTTGGCAATGAACTTCTCCAAAGTGATGATTCCATTAATGAGTTGCAATGTTCTGTCAACCAAAGTGCTTATCAGATCTGCATCTGACTGGCTCAGCTTCTTCTCATCTTCTGCAAGCCTGAACACGTGAAGTTCAACCGCATTATTATCCTTCTTGGTGGCTGCTTGAGTGAGAGTGAGGCGCCATGTCTCACCATAGTCCAAAGCAAAAGCGGAGAGTGCTATCACAGCCTTGGCGTCCCAAGTGTAACCCCTAAGCTTCTCAAGAATCCCCACAACTGACTTGTGTGCGTTCCATGTGTTGAATGAATGGCATGTCATCTGTAATTTGTTATATCATCATCAATGCAACCAGCTTTGCTAAGACTTTAGATTTGTACAAATTTATGGCGAAAACTCATATACAAGTGACTTTATCATGTGAAATTATCTATTAAGATATTTTAGATTTAAATAATTAGGTTGTTAAGATATTTTGAATTTAAAGATCTCTACACATTTCACTGCTCCACCGAAAATTCCCTTTACCCCTATCGTATTTCAGTTTGATAGTGAAGTTGTTATAATATATTCCATTAATTTAGGATCTTAGATATTATTATAAGAGTTTTTTATCTATAAATAATGATGCATTATAATACGTTTATTGTCAATTCTATATACACAAAACATTTACATTGTGTATTTTCTCCCGTTTTAAATTATTATTAAAAATTATTAGATATTTTTACATATTTAATTATATTATCATCTAATAATGATAAAACATTAATTTCACGACTACGCTGCCGGAGTTTCCCCCAAATACAAATATATATAATAAAAACTTAATTCTCCCAACAGAAAAAGGAAGGATTGGATTAACCTGACAGGCAATGTGTTTGAGGAGAGTGTAAGATGGCCTGAGTGCAGATTGGGGAACGTTGTCTTCTACCACGTCAACCGACTTCACTTGCTGCAACCAATATCAACACATGTTATATAAATATGGATATGGATTTTTTTTGTTCTTATTATTTAATTTATTTGGTTATATTTTTGTATGAAATAATGAAGGAATAGAGTTGGGACCTTGAGATCAAGAGAGTCAGCGATGTTGGTTGAGCTCCTAACAATGTTGGAAACTACATTGAATAGAGAATCAACATCTTGTCTAACCGCCTGGGCATCGTGGATGCCGATTATGTTCTGAGAGATCACATCATCACCCACATTGAACGGGTTCAGCTGCAAACCACCAGAAACAGTAGTGGCTGAAATAGTCTTTGTTGTTACAGCTGAAGCAGTCGTAGTTACAACAGAAGTAGCGGTGTTTGTAATAGAAGAAGCACCACCGCTAATGAGTGATCCTGGCTTCTTGAGAAGGTTCGCCATTCTCACAAAATTCTAAACAAGAGAGAAGAGATTATTAGAATTCTAAAGTTTCTGTTATTTGCGGTATTGCTATGCCTCAGCATAACTCAGCCCTATTTATAAGTCTAAAAAAAGGTGAAGATATTATTTTCATGCATATAAAAATAATATTTATTTACCTTGAAAAATAACTGTTTAATTAAAAAAATATAACTCTCGGATAGTTGCATGTGCTAGGAATTTAATAGCTTAATGTGATTGAATTAATAGTCTAGATAAAAATTTAAATGCAGTTACTTTCACATAAAATTATCATTTTAAAATTTTTAAATTGATCATATTTTAATCAAATCTATCAAATCATTTAATAATTTTTAATAAATAATTTTATACGAAGTAAATCGATTGTACCTAAATATTTATCTGAATATGCACCTTATTATTAATTATGAGATTAATATTCTTTATTAGCCATTTTTGTACCGAGCGTAAACGTATTAGTAAGGAAAAGAAAATCTTTACAACCAATATTCCAGTAAACATTCATCATGTGATGAAATAAGAAAATAAAAAATTTTCGACTAAAAGTCGCCACGATATATAGTTGCTGGAGAAGTCACTAAGTGTTTTTCTTTTATTTGGTTTTCATTATTTTAATGCTTATTTGGAATGGAATAATCTATATTCAAAAGCACAACGCATCATCCTTTCATACAAGTTGAGAAGGGAATAACAAATATTTAGATCTTTTGTGATATGTATCACTTGATAAGTGGTGCTGTATGCCTGGATTAGAATCAACCGTTAGTTATTAATATTAAAAATAGAGAAAAAGCTAGATAACCATCACTTTTAATTTATTATAAACATTAATTTTAGCTATCAACTTTTAATACCTTAAATAATGATTATAATAAATTAAAATGAATGATCATGTATTATTCCTATATATTAGATGAGGCTAGCTCAATTAGTATAGTTTTCTAGGCTAGTTATCCCCCTTTGACCCAAAAAAATTCCTATATATTAGATTGATGACTAGAAATGCTTGCTTAAATAAATAAAAGTTCTTAACCTCCAACATTTCTCTTACTAAATACTAATGTATATGCTAATTTGTTAAGCACTATGACATTAATGCGATCTGCAACGTCCAGTATCATTTACACCATATGGCCTTTTTCAAAAGTTGCTAACCTACCTTTATTCTATCTTTTAATTGTTAATACAAACTAGTTGTTACTTGTTAGCCAGCCTGGCCTTTTCGAATACTTTGAAATAAATTAAAGTTTCATACTTATCGGTATTAATTAGTAGAGTAAAATAAATGGCCAAATAATAATTGTAACATTTCCTCTTTTTTTTTTTTCTCGACATGATGATAAGAATATTAATATTAATAAATATAAAATAATTAATTATAAATATTAAGTAGATAATAGAAATATAATTTTCTTAGCATTTAATAAGTTATATTATTATTTCTTGAAAAATTTGCGGAGTGTAACTAGCTATAGCTCTCGAAAGTAGTATTTAATTATTAGTAGGAATTCTGATCTCAAAACCTGAAAACCACTCTTCAACTTTTAAAAATCGAGAATCAAAGTATACTATTTTAATTAAAGTTTGTTAGTGATATTTAATAGAATTTTTTCTCTTACTTATATACATCATCATTTTTAATATATTAAGATTTATTTATCTTAGCTTAAGAATATTTAGATCTTAACATGCATGATGGGCGTCGGTGGTGGTGGAAAACAATTGTTGCTTTCTCTTGCATGCACCCTAAAATTGTATGATTTTAGCAACGTGTATTGTAGGTTTTGGAATGAATGGCATGCATGTACGACCACCAACACATGCATGTCAACTTGCTCATACATAACGAGAAGAAACAATTCGTAAGACTCAAGACAGACTGGCCAATATGACTCCTGTTTTTAGGTTATTTTCGTCTATTCCTACTTCCTGTCATTCTGTATGGGTTACGCCACGCAATAGATGAATAGATTATCTGGAACAACATTATTATTGTTAGCCAATTTTTTTTATAAGAAACGTCAGATGCAGTTACTCCACATCATGAAGTTATAATTGAAAACCATTCAATAGCAACTTAGGATGAGTTTTTTTTTGGGTAACAATTTATATTTTTGAGAGCCAACAAGATGAGCCGTCGTTGGCAGAATGTGGCATATGGAGCGGTCACTGTCTATAAGTCTATAAGTTGTTATTATTGATATTGATTTGTTAAGTGGCTGTCAAAATTTACTCCAATTTTTCTATGGTGTATTCTATCATGAATAATACATATTAAAATACAAAATATGTATGCTGATTTAATGGCTGATTTTGATGTACGCTCTATGACAAGCGCCTAGAATGTATAAATTTACAAAGATTTAACATAATGAAAAATTGTATGCATATACCTCTGTGTTTGTGTGACTATGTGTAGACATTGGAGCCGGAGCCGGAGCCGGAGCCGGCTAACTTGGGTGATGGCATTTGGCCCAAGTTTTGGGGAATGCCGGGTTTAGCTTAAGTATTGGATTGGGGAGATAAATTTGGGCTTCATCTTGGGTCACATTTTTTTATGGGGCAAAGAGAGACCTAGTTTTCATACAATTGGGATTCAGTTTGCATAATTTTTTATTGTTTTACGTTGATTAAAATCAAGGAAAAAAATTATAAAACCTGAAGCTTGAACTATTCAGACAACTATTAAGACTAGTGAATTAAAAAATAAACTTTTTAGCCCCCAAAAAAAAACTAATAACATGCGTCAACAATAGCTTGCCAAAAAAAAAAAAAACATGTGTCAACATTGGATGCCTCATATTTCCCTTAACAACTATGGAGTTCAGCTATATGAGGAACTTTTAAATTTTCATGTATATCTTATTTTATACATTTAGTTTCCTATTTTTTAAAAATATATTACATATTATGTAAATGATTAAAAAGTTTATATTAAAATATTTTTTAATTATTATTAAAATTATATAAACACCACATATACTATAGTCGATAAAATTTTGAATTTTAAAAGTTTAAGTCGATAAGAAAAATAAGTATTAATGATTATATTTATTATAATATGCGAGCCGGCATGTAAATGTATTACATATGATCGAGTAGGGATATGCAAACATACATAAAAGAAAAAAAAATTATTATTAATATGATCTTATACACGGCATGATCGAGAAAAGATGATATGAGACGATAAGCAAAAGAAAAGCAACGCAAAGAAGGAAATGAACGTAGGAAAGGGAAGGCGGATGATGGAGTTATTGAATGGGAATCAAAGATAGAGCAACCAAAAACGAATGAAGAAGTGAAGTGATGAGTTCGTTGCATGCATCATCATCATCTGCTATTTACTTGTCGGATACGAAATGGAGGTTCAGATGAGCGGCGAGAGACGGGTTTTCTTTCTTGAGAGGTTCAGCGAGAGTAGCGGGATCATCTCCAAAGGAAGAAGAGAAGTACCAGGAGCTCACGTCATGCGATTCAGCTTCTCCGGAAGAACCAGAGAAACCAACTCTAACCCACTCGGGTAGAGCACTCGTCAAATCCACTCCTGTCTTGGAAGACACTGAGTAGTTCTTTCCAGATTCAGGATAAACCAAAGTTACTTTCAAAGCTCTGCTGTTAGATGATGAAGAAGTACCATCATAGCTTATGTAAACAATGGCCTCTTGGTGATTCTCGAACCCCCATTTGACAGTGTCCGTGGATTTAATGCTCGTAACATCGATGCCAATGTGTAAAAAATCTGGATCTTGAATCCCATCTTCACCGTTGATGTAAGTGTCGAATTCGACGGCCACAACCGGCTCGTTGTTTACACCCGCAGTGAAAAGTCCAAGATACCCTGCCCCTGTTTTGGGCTGATCATTTATTGGAGCAAGGAAGAAGGCCAGGCCATCGGCGGTTTTGTCCATGCTCTCGGCATGGATGGTAAAGGAGAAAGAAGTGAAAAAGCTTGCCGGTTTGTTTGTGTCTTTGTTCCAGATGTGTATAGGGCTAATATGAAGGGCTCGCCCGACAGACTTAGCCACTCGCTCACCGTTTTCCCCTACCTTGGTGAGTCGCAACTTGCCATCTCTCGTAGTCGCATCACCTTGGAGGATTAAGTTTGGTTGATTTGAGAGGAGGCTTCCCAAGTAAAAAGAAACAGATTCTGTTGCGTAGGACGCCATGGCTACTTGTATGTGATTTCTTGTGATTGTGTTTGTTTGATGTATAAGACATGTCTCTTTAGTACCTATTTATACTAGTTTCTTTTTTATTAGGTTGCTTTTGAAAAAAATATATAAATAATAAATATTTTTTATATGATTTTGATAGGTGTACACATAAAATATAGGAAATATATAAATCTTTTTCACTTGAGGGGGTGATCGATAAGGATGTATTTGTGTGTTTTATGTGTACATTAATATTAATTATTTTTTTAATTAATAAATCAATAAAAAATAAAATATTTAAAATGATTATTTATAGAATTTTTACAATAAAAAATATAAAATATTCGAAACTTAAAATAATTATTAATCAATTTTATATTTTTTAAAAATAAAATATTTAAAACTTAAAAAAATAAAACATTCAGTTTAAATTTTTACTTAAAAACTCTCTTATCTTCATTTTAGATTGAATGCATAGCTATTATATTAATTAATTAGCCTTATGATCATTGATTCCGTTCAATACATTATAGAACACGGCTACAAAACCATCAAAAATAGATGTTTAGTGGACAGCATATAACCATCTTATAGGTAACAAAATATCTTATGTTACATAAATAGCTTATGCTAGTTAAGAAGGATGCATGGTTGTATAAAAATAAATATGCTGGCTAAGTATAATTTCTCATATTGTGACCTTTCAGGCACTAAATTATATTAGGGAAACGTTTTACATACTCATTGTCTCTTTCTGGAGTTTCAGTATTCCATGTACGGTCAAGTTGCATGGATGCATTTTGTCCTTTAAGGTAGTATTTATTTTCACAGACATCGAAACTCGAAATGGAGAACTAAGATTTAATATTACGTGTGGTTGATAAAAATTAAAATTAAAATTTCAGTATTAATTTCTAAAATTTCAGTATTTTCAATACCTCTAAATAATAAAAATGAGGGATTAAGGACTAAAACTTAAAAAAAAAAATTTATTTTAATACCCTTATTTAACATTAAAATTTTCATTACTAGCTTTTGTTATTTTTTCATCAATTTAATTTAATCTCTATCTCTTAGATTAGAATTGAGATTAGGTGGTCAGTCCACGTAAGACTTGTAATACACCTCGTCACGTCACGCCTAGGGATGATCTTCTAGAGTATGAATATGAATTGGTAGGTGACCCAACAATATGAGATCAAATATGCTCTGATATCATATTAAAATTGAGATTAGGTGGACCTAACTCAACTCCAAAAGCTAGCTCATGAAATGAGAGATGCCTTACACTTATATTCACTCAAGAGTTTATATTTTTCATAGATGTGAGACTTGTAATACTTAAACCCCGAACTGAGTACGTTTCATTTTCATCCCACTAAGGAACAAATTAAAATCAACACGTTCCGTTTTATTTCTTGTATATTTTATTCACACTTTTATTTTTTTCTATTATTATATTAATATTTCCTACCATTCAATTATTTAACATAAGATATATCTTCTATTCTTAATATATTAAAATTGGATTTCTTTCCAAACTAACAAGGATAAAGTATCATATTTTTTGCAATTTTTTCCTCTAAAATAAATGCACTCTTATTCAATATTTAGTATTCACTCATTTTCTCATTTTTAATTTTTATGTTTCTCTTATTACATCTCAATTATGTACATTGCAGTGTTTTTTTTGAAAAAAAAATCGTCAAATCTATCTTCAACAAGAGATTTTGTGAAAATATTATCATGCACTTCAATTTATAATGATAGCAATATTCGATAATCAAATTACAAATATGATATTAACCAACCAAAAAATATCATATCAAGCGTAGCTAGAAAACCTAGCTACTCTAGTTTAAAAAATATGTACATACATATTATCTCTCTGATACTTTGGAATAAGGACACACATACATCATGTTCTTTAATCTATTTTTCCTCCTAAATGCATTTGTCTCTTATTACATCTCAAGTATGCATTTACTCATTTTTCTATTTATTAATTTCTAATTATCAATCTTATTAGCATATCGTCACCAAAAAAAATCTTATTAGCATATAGTAAGATACTAGATATGTAAGAAGAACGAATTCTTGGTGAACAAAATAAATGTAATAGTAGGCTTTGTAAAAAAACAGAATAGATCAGAAGAATTGAATTATTTATTTATGTAATTATTGTGTAAGTGAGTTTTGTAAATAGATTGGGCTATTTATAATAGCAATTAAAGAGCCCAAGAATGAATCTATAGACCTTATACTAACACAAGGATAGAATGGTGAATTTATCCTTTTGAATGTAACCCTAATTCACTATCTCACACGAATCCTAACAAGATATGACTTTAATGTTCCGTATGTGTACAGTGCACACATAGTGACATAATGTTTGTGACTTCGTGTTAGTTACAACTTACAACTATGATGTATGTTCATATCCTGCTATCCTTTTTTAATTAGTTTTATCAACTACTAATTATGTCAACCTTATAAACATGTAATATGTATGTATATTTTTGTATAATGTTACAAAGAAAATAGAAGATTTTTTTTCCTTTTTCTCAAAAAAATCTCTTTTTGCGGCGGTTTCTGTGTAAACCGCCTCTATTTAGTGTGTCAGTAGCTATTTTGCGGCGGTTAATCGCAAATCGCCGCTACGTCCATATTGATTAGCGGCGATTTTTCAGTAAACCACTGCTATTCAAAGAGTCAGTATATACCTTCCAGCGATTAATCTTAAACTGCCGCAAAATTCACACATGTAGCGGCGGTTTTATTATTAACCGCCGCTAATCAACTGAATCTTAATTAACATCCACCAAAGAAACTCCGGAAAATGGCGGTTTTGTTGTAGTGCCTATCCATTCCAAATCCCACCCCTTCCCTTATTACATATAGGTTGGTTATTCTCTCCACTGCAATTCGAACCTATTTTAACGATGACATAACAAGAATGGAATTGGGTTGGGCTACAAGCAATACCATACATGGTGGATTGATATCTGGAGCGCTAGTATCCCATTCCAACAACTGTTCGCATGCATCAACACCTAAACATGTAAAAATAAAAAATTGTAAAATCTTATCCGGCATTAAAAATTCTTTTTTTCTTTTTTTTTTTTTGTGTCTGAACACATTATTCTATATATATTGTTGTCAATGACTCAATGGGAATGAAATGAATACTTTACTGTTTTGGCATGAAAAACTTGAAATGATGGAGGTGATGTGTTACTCTTCTTATGCTAACAGCTGTTTCATACATGGAGAAGATATCGATAATCGATAATTATTTGTTAAAGACAAAAAGGAGTTACTTTCGTAAAACGTCAATATATTTGAACTTAAGTGCAATTATTGTGAGAGTTAGGTATTCTTCTCATTAAACTTGAAAAGAATCAGTATTAAGTATTGCTAATAAAATATGCTCACATTATTCACGCATTTGGATAAACAAATATTTTTACAGCCACCTAGCAAGTATTCTCGTAAGTCGCATCTTAAAGTCATCCATGATCATGACTGTTTCACTAGATTTATCATATATCTAGTGGATAGTATATATACAAATCTTGTGATCACAATTTTTTTTATTCACACGTACAGTAGTTTATTTTTTCCTTGTAATAGGTGCATTTTGGATTCGAAATTTGGTTGAGGTTAAATAATAAATGAGAAGTGATGAGAATATAAATCTCAGATATTCAATTAAAAATAATCGATTCATATTAAATTCATCTCATTTTTTGTTTCTTTATAGTTTAGTTTTTCTTTCAAACGTAATACATATTTTCTTAATTTTTTATTATTTATTTTTAAAAATACCTTAATTTACAATTTAAGATAACTTTGTTATGTTATTATCTTATATTTAATATTCATTGTAAATTAAATAATGAATAACAATAACTATATATATATAATCATAAAAATATTAATAATTCAAAAAGATAAATAATTATTTTTATGGGAAAAAAACGATGAATAATTAATTATAACCAAGTAAAAGCTATTAAGCTAACTATATTTTTACTCTAAGAATTCTCTAGAATTCCTTATATGAAGCACGTGACGGAAAAACTAAGCTAACGCCTTGCCACGTACAGAGAAGCCTATATTATAGAATCATTGTGAAGTGTGAACAAAGGTTTTTCTTTTCGCAAGTGCCAAAAAGATTAAGAATTATAATATTGTTGTGTCCCAAGACCCTAATTTATGTGGCACTATAAATAGGGCATAGTGGTGCAGCTAGCATAATCAACAAACAAAATCACTCACTATATAATATATATCACATTTAATTTTAATTTAGTAGTAACTTAGAAACTGAGAGCATATATATTCTTATTAACCAACATGACGAGGAAGTCAGGTTGGGGTGCTAGTAATAATATTAACCCATTTAGTGTGGCTGATGATGTGATCTCAAAGAACATCATTGGAATTCATGACTCTCAAGCTACAAGGCATGATGTGAGTCATCTTCATCATGTTGTCAAAAACATTGTTAGGAGCTCAACTCTCACTGGTGGTGATTCATTGGACCTCAAGGTCTCAATAATAACGTTAATTAATTATGCATTAATTAATTCTTCATTTATTAATTAACATAGTAAATTAATTTTAAAGTGATAAATACATATTTACTTTTTATCCCTCATATTATTTGATTTTATTACGACAGCGTGCCAAAACCATTGAGCTGGTGGAAGACACGATTCCAAACTCCGGTTTCATGCCATCCTATAGTAAGCTCAAAGAAATTGCTTGCCAGGTCAGATCTTCATGCATGATGCAAGTGTCTGTGTATCCTAGTACTTATGAAATTATTTTGCTTTAAATACTTATGTAGCGTCTACTTTTCGAGAACTTTTAATTTATATTTAGATATTATTCATATAAATATATTATTTTTATATTTTTTGAAATATGAAAACTTAATACCATAATTTTAGTTTTTTTATTCCTATTAAAAATGTATTTAGTATTTTCATATTAAATAAATAAGTATTAATATATAAATTTAGTATTATAAATTTCAATTATTATGTTAATAATTATAAAAAATTCCTTTTATTGACATTAAAAGTGTTTTGAAATAAGAAATATTTATTTCTAAAATTATGTATAAAGAACAAAGAGATTTATAATTTATTCTTAAAATTATTAAAATAAGAGTAAACACCTTAATATTGGTTTTAAAAAAATTTAAATTACAAACTTTGTTTTTTTTTGGACAAACAAACTTTGCTTTTTAATAGACTTTTTTTTACTCTAGAGATGGTCAAGATGGATTGGCCCATGTTCAAGAACTAATATTTGTTATGATAATATTCTTTAACATTTAAATGTTTAATTATGAAATTTATTTTAAAAATTATTCGTTTAACATGTGCATATTAAAAATTTAACTGGAAATATTAAAGCGATAAATTTGTTTGATATATATGAGTAATTTTAGAAATATTCCAAAAGAAAAAAACTGTAATTAAACAAGAACTTCTTGTGGGTATAGGTTCTAATATAATATTAGACAAGTGATCTCCTTGACAAGTGTAAGAAATAAAGTTAGACCTAACTTTATACATGCTAAAAAAATTAATTTATCTCCATGACCAAGAAAGCAACTTTCTCAACAAAAGTTCTTTTCTTAATAAATTTAACTCTAATCAAAGAGTTATCACGTGTCACCAAAAAAAATATATGTTGATGGTAACAGATGACGTGTCATCCATTCAACACAAAGAATGCACACGAGTCAGTTGTGGGAATTCTGGAGAGGCTCAAGAGCTACAGTTGGGATGCCAAAGCAGTGATAGCACTCACTGCTTTTGCTTTGGACTTTGGAGAGACATGGCGCCTCTCACTTACAAAAGCAAGCAAAGAGAATGCATTGGAGCTTCATGTGTTTAGGTTCGGAGAAGAAGAGAAACAGCCTAGTCAGCATCAAAGCGTTGACCTCATTACCACTTTGGTTGACCGCACCATTCAACTCATTGATGGCATCATTTGGCTTGAGAAGTTGATTGCGGACAAGTCTTATGGCTCCAAGGAAGTGCCAACTTTGTTCAAAGCTCCTCGTGATCTTTATACTTATTGGGCTATCTTGGCACTTCTAGCAAGTGCTACTCAAATGACTGGATTGTGAGTTCGACTGCAATTATTATTAATATTTTAAGTTTTACATTTCTTAAAAATATTTTTTAAGTAATTTATAAATTAGTTTTTGAGTTAATTTTTTGAATTAAATTAGACTTAGTGAATCATAATTTTAATTATACCATTCAAGTTAATCCACTAAAAATTAGCATTGATAAAACGGTAATGCTATATACTTATTTTGGCCAATCAAGTTCAGTTAAATTATTTATTTTTATTCTAAATAAATAGAAAATCATTTTCGTATAAATAGTAAAAAATCGAAATAAATTTTTATTTTATATTAAAATAACATTTTATTTGACATAAAATAAATAATTTGATTGAATTTAACCGGATAAAATAGATATATATTTAATATTATTGTTGATCGCTAATTCTTTTTCCTAATTTTGTTAAAATTGATTCAGGGATTGGAACATCAGATCTGAAGTGGTTGGGAGGCTTAAAATTGTTCTAACACAATTAAAGACTGATCAGGATAAAATTAACGGGGAAATAGGTTCGTTATATACAACAAATTAAAGCACTCTATTAATCTTATCTTTTATAAAGCAATCATCAGTAATGTTATTAATTTGTGGGTGTTTCAGAAAAAATAAGGGATTTGACATGGCGACGTAATGTGTTTGGAGCTCCATCAGGAATTGTCCAGCTTATAAAAGCTCTGGTCTTCCCACGTGATTCTAACGAACTTGAAATTTGGGATAATACTTCTCAAGATTGGGTTAGTACAAATGTTATTATATATATTTACACTCTTATTATTATGCACAAATTAAGTAACATAACTACTGTATATTATTTGATGGTTTGACCAATAGGTTGACCTGGGAGTGCTAGAGGCAAAGAACCTACTTCTATTTATTTCTGGTCTTGACAACATTGAAGATGAGATTTGGGCACTAAAACCTATTTACGAGTCACTCACCAAAGACAAGGACAAACAAGATTACAAGATTTTATGGATTCCCATTGTGGAGAAATGGGACAAAGGGGAGAAGGAGAAATTTGAGTATTTGAAATCTCTGATGCCATGGTATGTGGTTCAATACTTTTCACTTGTGAAGGGTTTCATACCCCTCCAAGAAGAGTGGAACTACCAGGGTAAACCTATTGTGGTGGTGGCTGATGGACGTGGCGAGGTGCTTAACAAGAATGCATTGCACATGATCTTTGTTTGGGGTATCAAAGCCTTCCCATTTCGTGAAGGGGATGATGAACAACTTTCTCATCATTGGAATTGGTTTTGGATCGAAGCCAAAAAGGTTAATCCAGATATTGAACAATGGGTGGTAAGTACACATCCTTTCAATCTTTAATTACTTTAAAGCTGCTTGTTATTAAATTATTGTGATATAAAAATTTTAAAATAATAATTTTATATAAAATTAATTATACTTAAATTTCCAATTACATAAGATCTTGTTTTAAATTAACAAAAATATTTTTTTAATTATATCGATGGAATTAAATAATAAATTTTTTTTTAAAATAGTACAAACTCACATGAAGTTAATTTCATATGAAATTGACATATTAAGTCATTAAATTACAATTTATTTAAATATATTAAATTATTTATTACTTCTCAATAAGTAATTTCATATAAAATTAACTCTCAAATTTCATATAAAGTTAACTGTCAAATTGAGTATTTACCTCTCCAAATAATTCTTGTGAATTCAGGTCCTGGAAAACAAGTATGTGTTCTTTTATGGGGGTACGGACATCACTTGGACTCAAAGATTTGGAAGTTATTTGGATAACATCAAAAGGGACTCCATTTTGAAGCAGACAGACACTTACATAGAACACTTTAACCTCTCAAGAACTGATCCAAACAGTGAGTCCAAGTTCTGGGCCAACATAACAAACTCATTCCTCAGCAAGATTCAAAAGCATAACTTTAAGACTGACTCCGTGCTCAAAGAGATACAAACCTTTTTGTCTATGAAAAATGAGAAGGGTTGGGCCCTTTTAAGCAAAGGAGAGAATGTGTTGAGATTGGACTACAATGAAGCGATGATGAGTGTGGTTGAAGGGTTTGAAAATTGGAGGAACAAAATAGTGGAGTTGCAAGGTTTTGAGAATGCTTTTGAGTATTACTATAGCAACAAAGTGAGTCCCAATGTTCCTCTTCATTGTCTACACCTTCAATTGAATAACATTAGATCTCGTGTGCCAATGGTGTATTGCCCTGATCATTCATGTGGTGCTAAAATGGAGATTGAATGTGTTAATTACAAGTGTTGCCATGGGATGCATTATGATGATGATCATGTGAATGAAGATGGTGATGCTCACACTCCAGTGATGAAGAGGTTGAAGTCTTAATCAGTTTAATTAGTCATATAGTTAGTAAATAAATAAATATATCTAATGAGTTGTATCCGTTCTTAATTATGTGGTTGCCTATGTATATATGCCTATGTTTGTGACGTGTGCCCAAGGCTACCTTCTTTAAATTTAGCCTTTTTATGTACTAGATAAATAAAAATGAGTATGGTGTAGTTGTTTTTGTACATGTGTTACATACATGAGTTTGTTATTTTTTTTTAAAAGTTGTAGGTAACATATACCCTGACCTTAAAATTTGAAGGAGTTTGATACTCTCTTTTACTCGGTAGAAGAAGAAAAAAAAGGGTAGGAGATACAAATTGAATTTGTATAAATTAAGTATATAGCAAGAACAAAAATGAAAGAATAAAAAGAATAAAAAGGGTATCTATCATTATTTTAATCACATCATCTGTAAGTATAATTTTTTTTACTTCATCAAATATAATTCAATTAAAAAAAAAGAAAAAAATTTATACAAAGATATTCTATTTTACTTTTTCCCCTTAGTTAGTAAAGCTATTGAATTATTCTTTGCATATTGGTAGAGGATTTTTAGTATACTGTAGTAGAAGTATATTTCTAAATGTTTTTGCAATTTTTTTCTATATAAATTAAACAACTCCTAATTTTAAATATCACAATACACGCACACACACTTACTCATACTATTATGAATTTTGTTTCACTTGATTTTTGGTAACTTAGCTAAAAATGGCTAACCATAAAATAAATATGTTGATGAAATTGAATAATTATGAAGATATAAATTGTATTATAAATTGTCTTAAAGCCATAAAAACTTATTAATAATTATCACATTTTATGATAATTTATATAATTTGACATTTATTTTTATTGATACACCACTTTAATGTCAATCAGAGCTAGAATTTAATTAGTATCTAGTTCACTACTAGTTGGTGTTTTTTTTTTAAAGATCTTGTTGGTGACTTGTAAAAAAAATTATTTGCATTGTTAAAATATTTTAGATTTAAATATATTGTTATGATATAATGCATATTTTTAGGATCTTAAGTATTATCTGTTATTATTTGTTAGGATTTATTAAGATTTTTTTTAGCCTATAACCCATAAATAATTGTATATTGTAACTTATTTTTGAGATCTCATAATACATAAAAATCTTTTTTCATTCTGCTTTCTCCCTTTCTAATAACATGATATCAGAATTAGATATTTTATAATATTTATTAATGATTATTCACATTTTTCATATATTTATATAAAAATATATGTATAATTTTATTATTTTTTAGTATATATTTTATATTTTAATATATATTATACACTAACACTTGGTTTTGATTGCTTTGCAAATAGCATAATAATGATTTGTATACCATAAACTAATTAAAGTCTTAGTGTTTGTTTTGGTTGCTAATTCAGTTCCTAAATTAAACTTAGCGATTGATTTTATCGATTGAATTTTAGTTGGCCATGCAAAAGAATATCAATTATAAAATAGGTCGCTAAATGAAAATTATCGACCAATTTCTAGTTGATCGTACACAAATCATATCGGTTGCATAATCCGTCAATAATAGCAATTGGTTTTTTCGGTAGCTAAAATAGATCATTCTTCTGAAGTTTTTCTTAGTGTGGGGCCCAATGGACTTCTTAGTGTGGGGCCCAATGGCTATATTATGCTCTTAAATTTAACTTATTTTGTATGTATTTAACTACAAGTATCTTCTGTTAGGATTCAACTATCTAGGAAAAAAGCATTATTTTAATATATTATTATTATCAATAATCATAGTTAACCAACACAAATTTAACCAACATCAGCCAATAATTTAAATTTGATATTTTATTTTGTTAATTTCAAATGTTCTATTTTTATTGTTAGTTATTTTAAGTTTCAGATGTTGTATTTTTAAAAAAGTTATGAGTATTCTACTAATTTCATTATAAATGTTAGGAATATTATATTTTTATTGGTGATTTATTAGTTATAAAATTGTTGGTTACTTATACTTTTCTTATTTCTATTAGAAAAAATTTAATAATAATTTTTTAGTCATAATAATTAATTATAATTTTTTATTGTAATTTTAATTTTTATTTATAAATTATTATTAAATTAAATACATAACATTAAATATTATAAATATATAATTATACATATTATTTATATAAGATTATAGATATATTATTTTTATGTCCATAAGATTATAAACGTTAAAGTAAATATATTCATTTAGGTTATGACTAAAAGGCTATCTCATGCTACACAACATTAAATTAAAAGAGATCCATGGTTCAATGCATCAAACCTCTTCTTTGTTATTTGTGGGTTAGGGCTTATCTAAAGCTTGCATTCTGGTTATTTTCTGACGCAATACATTATTGACATCACCTTGCAATGTTGTAGGAAATGTCTTTTTAAATAAGAACTTAATAATTTAAAAAATAAAATAGTGCAATTTTATAGTATCAAACTAAACCGAAAGAAGCTACTAACAAATTTTGTTCTTATTATTTTTATTGTTTTATCTAGCGAAAACATCAGTGTTGGGGCCTTGGGGTCTTCGTGTGGGTGTGTGACAGAGGAAGTGATATATGGGTGGGTGGATAAGGGGGAGTGCTGGAAGAGTTTAATAAGAAAGCACTAGCCGGAGGGCTTTTGATTTTATTGAATCCAAATTGCAGAAACAAGAATACAAAGAGTAGCGTTGTGGTACGCAACAACTAATATGGCACAAGGCTTAATTAGCGTATCACTAACACAGAATTACATAATTAAACTTGAAATCTCAAAAGCATGCATAATTATTGATGAAGACGGATAAATGAATTTATGATCTACTTTATCCAAAGCTTATCAGATCATAGTTAATTGGCTCGCTGAAAATGGAGGGGCAGAAAAGCCGCAAGATCCGGGTTGATCCCTGTGAGGGTTTTAGCGAGAGTAGCAGGATCATCTTTATAGCAAGAAGCGAACAACCAGAAATTG
>JASCZI010090639.1:213353-242483 GCA_036250425.1 Stylosanthes scabra | reverse complement strand
CCACTCAAACAACTTCACCATGTCCCCGAAATTGAGATGATCTATGTCCATCTCTTCAAACCTCTCCACCAACCCATTCGCATATTGGAGCTCACCTAGTGGGTTCTGAACCAGCTCTCCACGGTGGTGGAAAATGGGAACTACAAAAAATGTATCCCCCATATGCCAAACCCTAGACAACAGCAACAACAATCAAAACACAACAAACACATGCATATTGATTACATACAGCACGAAGCTTGGAAACAAGCAACATTATCACTCAGAGCTACTCATTAGAAAAGGAGAATGTGAACATGCAACTTACCTCACAACGGAAGAGATGTGGTTGCGACTCCGAACTTCTCAACTGTGACGGACGATTCACCTCCTCCAAATGTTCAACGATCAAGCACACCTTCAGTCTGCTTCTTCCACAATGTCTCAGCTTCGATGGAAATGGCAGAGACTTTCTTCGGACCTTAATTAACACGCTAGGGCAGAACTTGTAATATGAGAGGCAAGTTGAGGGTTTTGATGGTAAAGAGAGGAAGCAGCTAAAGAAACGACGTCGTTTCTCACTAGCAGCGCCCAAAACGGGCCAGCCTGGATCCGTTAACGTTGTTGGGCCCCGTTTCTTGCCACGTCCCCATTTCCCGTTGCCAGCTGGAGGCCCAACCCAACAGAGGTCTTCATCCATCCCGTTTTTCAAGAAGTCAGGGACACATAAGTATTTGTTAAGGGTGGGGGGCACATATGTACGATTTTTAAAAGGTGGGGGGCACATATATCATTTACCCTAGAAAATAAAAGGGTAACCATTATTAATTTTAACTTGAAAACACGTAAATAATTTAAGATTGTAAATATGTATTTTATTTATAATATTTGTGATTTTCTTAAAAAATACGTTTAAGGTTTGACTTTATTAAAATTTTTACTAACATTTTTCATTCTATCAAAATTATTGCTAGATTATAATTCCATTTAAATCATTACAGAATTGAATTAATTAAAAAAGAAAATTAATGATATTAAACATTACAAATACCTTTAGGAAGATATTATTTAAATCTTAGAAAAGCCAAAATAGATTGAAATACCAAATTATTATTACAATCAAAATACATTTAATTTTTAGAAAACAATTAATTTAAATATATACTCTCACTTTAGAAAATAAAAAAAATAACCATTATTAATTTTAACTTAAAAATATTGTAAATAATTTAAAATAATTTTTTTTAAAACAGGTGTAAAGTTTGACTTTATTCAAATTTTTACTAACATTTTTCATTCTGTCGTTAGACTATAGTTTAATTTAAATTATTACACGCAAAATTAATTTAATTGAAAAAATTAATGACATTGAACATTAAAAATTGCAAATAAAAAGATAGCATTTAATTCTTAGAAAAGCTAAAATAAATCTACCTAGAATACCATATCATTATTAGAATCAAAATACATTTAAATTTTAGAAAACAACTAGATTATTTTATTAATTATTTTTATAAATCTATTTGGACTACCTGATTTTTTTATTAATTATTTTTTGTTTGACATTATACATTTTTATATTTGTGATTGTTGTGTGTTATATTTATTATTATTATCTTTTAATAAAATAATTTATTCTTCCTATGAAGTACAATCAATTAAATAAAAAATTAATTATAAATAATAATGAAGTGAAAAATTATAATGTACTAAAAGAAGGAGTATTAAGAGTAAAAAAAAATACTAGATAAAAATATAAAAATTTAAATATGCTTAAAATGACAATATTATAATTTAATATCATATATTTTTAATAATTGAATCGAAAATATTAAAAAAAATTAATGAAATTAAACATTGTAGAGATTTCTCAAGAAAGTTTTAAATGTTAGAAAGAAAAATCATATGCTAGCCTTTTTTAAATTTAGATAAGAAGTTAACATTTAGTTATTTTTGTAAAAAAATTTGAAATTTTATGAATATTTTTATTGTTTTAATTTTTTATAGTTATTTTTTTCAAGTTCAAGCTTTTATTTTTTTTTACCCTTTTTAAAGGGTGATTGAAATTAAGGTAAAAATGTTAGAAGTAAAATTGAATATAACTAAATATTAAGAGTATTTTTGAAATTATCGTGCATAAAAAAAATTTACCCATAAAAATATAATTTAATTTTTATAAATTAGAAGGTAACAATTTCTAGAAGCCTGAGAAGATATGGATAACTAGTACTACTGGTATTCATCAATGCAAAAAATAGTCAGAAAACAAAAAAAAGACACTGTTACACATCATAATAACGTCAGCGCAATCGTCACTGTCCAATCAGAACCGGCCTGTGACAGAAATAGTATTTAGAAGCAGGTAACATTATCAAAACCCTAGTTGTGGTGTGAATTTGCATGCCCTGGCTTGGCAAAGAGGTTGGGGCTAGAGAGTGAGGAATTTGAAGGAAAAAGGAGGGTTAGATACAGTGAATACAATCTCCGATTAAAGGAAAAGAACGCCCAGCATTAAAACCTTTCCTTTCAGCGTTGCTCCGTTCCTTGCTATAAGACTCCTCTCCAAGTTAGGGTTTCTTCGCTGCACCGCGGAGAACGCTTATAATAAATAAATACATTATATATACATATGTATATGTATAACTATCCTTAGGACAATTCTTTTGTATAGAGAGATTATAAAAGAGGAGGAGGAGGAGGATTAAGATTATTTGATCTTCTGCGTGGTAGTTAGGTTAATTTTGTTTTCTCTTTGTTTGGGGAACCCAGGTAATTTTCAAAATCCTTGCTCTGGATTATCTGTTTATTGTTAGAATAATTCTGATTGTTTTGGTGGAATATGTTGACCTTCGAATTTGTGGCTTGAATTTGTTAGATCGGGTTTGGTTTTCGTTGATCTGTGTGTTTTGAGCTGATTTTGTTGTTTGAGTGATTCTCAGGGCTGATTTTGGTGTTTGAGTGATCTTCATAGAAATTGAATCTTTTTTCTGTTTTTGATTTTTTTTTTAAAGCAGTATGAATATGTTTTCATTTGAAAATGCTATGTTAGGTTGTTTAAAGCTATGGTTTTGCTGTTTTGATTGTGGGATTAGTGTTTTTTGGTATTGGTTTCTTTTATGAACTTTTATATTATTAAATTCCACCGTCAGGGGCAGAGCTGTGTCAGAGTAAAGCATGTACAGTATGAACACCATCTGCAACGCTGGGTACGCATACATTTATTTATATATTTGTATATATATGCTTTCAAATCAATTCTGTGAATTTTCTTAGTTTTTAGTGATTTTAGGGTTGAATGGTGTCATTAGTCTGGTTGTGTTGATTGTTCTTCAGGTTTTACACTTGTCCTTGTTTGATAGAGCTCAATGATGTTGTTTGATCCATATAGCTGATCCCGCATAGTGGGATAAGGCTTTCTTCTTGTTGTTGTTGTTTGATTGTTATGGAATAGGATCCTTTCATGGACTCCGAAAATTTTGGAGTTGATGCTAGATTTGGTTGCCTTGCATTCTACTACCTCTGTCCCAAATTATCTGTCACTTTGGAAAATTTGGTAAATTTAGAATTCAATGTATTTCGATACAGTATAATTTTGAATGTACCAAAATGACAGATAATTTGGGCTAGGTTGAAATTTGATTCTCCTTGCATGAGGCACGATCATGTATGAGATAGGCTAAGCTGTATACTACAGTGGCAGTTTCGGGAAAGACAGCTTAGGTTTTGGGTGTTATTTGGTAGGCATTTTGCAGAGTATAGAAAGAGTTGGAGCTAGGGATTTTGTTTGTCAATATTTAGAAAACTGGTGCTAGGATGGGAAGTTGGGGTAATGTATGTCAAACCTCATTTGCAAACTTATCTAGGTGAAATTTATTATATGACGGATTACCAGGTATTGCAATAATGAGTGACCTTGATGTTGTGAAAGTTGTTGACCTAAAATAAACAAGAACGCAATAATCACATTTATGCTTTCAATCTTATTACAACCAGACAGGAGATAGGCTAAGCTGTAACCTACAATTGCAGCTTCGGGAAAGATAGCTTAGTTTCATTTTGTAAACATTTTGGGGAGCATAGAAAGAGTTGGAGCCAGGGGTTTGGTTTGTCAATACATAGAAACTTAGAAAGCTGGTGCGTCCTTGCTTGGATTTGAAGTTGTATTGGTTTGATAATGGATATAATACAAGGAATTACTGCAGTTTGAAACTTACTTAGGTGACATTAATTATATGACCTGGGTTACCCGGTATTGCAATAATCAATGATGTAATCATTGAACTAAAATAAATAATATAATAGTAACATTGATATTTTTAATCTTATTACTTTATTATGAGATTTTTACCTTAGATATCTCTTCAGAAACCTTAAATAAATCTAAGGACCTGGC
The DNA here is from genome assembly GCA_036250425.1 of Stylosanthes scabra. Classification (NCBI taxonomy): domain Eukaryota; kingdom Viridiplantae; phylum Streptophyta; class Magnoliopsida; order Fabales; family Fabaceae; genus Stylosanthes; species Stylosanthes scabra. Next base: position 238,111 of record JASCZI010090639.1, on the reverse strand, counting down.
TGATTATTTATCTCATGCTATATCCGTAAGAATTTACTTGTTTTTATTGTGGATGAATTCAAATTTAAATCACGTGATCCTATTTATTAGTTCATTATTCTTAAAAGTTTGAAATATCCAGGTACTGCCAAATATCGGTGATGTCTTGGTTTTCACCGATGCTGCAAAGTCTCCTTAAAACTTCATAGGCTCAAGGTCTAGGGTTTGATTTACTGCTGCATCTGAGCTTTTTATACTTTAGTCTGTGTATAGACATTGATCTTGTAGAAGTAGATAGAAATGGAAGGAAAAACTGCAAAGGCATTGGATAGAGTTGCACCCCATATGAAGCGGAAGCGGGCTACCCAATATGATGCGCATCTTAACAGAGCTTCTCTGCCTCTGTTACGTCAGTGGTCATCATCAACAAGCAAGTTTTCCAAGCGGATGAGATTGGGCCAATATAAAAGCAAGATGACAAATGGTGGAACTCATATTGGACAGTTGTTACGTGGGTATTATTTGAACTATAAGAAGACTGGGCGGCCTGAGCGTGTGATGTTCTACAAGAATGGTGACTGGTTGGACTGTCCCAAGGATGTTGCTGACTTTGTTAAGAAAGATCTTGAGGTCAAGAAGGCAACAGTGGAGGTACAGTCAAATGGCCATCATCTTGTGCTAGATTTTTTGCACATGTATCAGATGGACTTGAAGACTGGTTTGCAACAACCTTTAGCCTGGATTGATGAACATGGGTGCTGCTTTTTCCCTGAAATCTTCAAACAAGAGGGTGTAAGTAGTAATGTCCCAGATGAAATAAAACTTCACTTGGAAATAGCTATAAAAGAATTGGATGACTCCAAAACTATGGAGCATAGTGGAGAATCTAATGCTGGAGAATCTAATGCTTTGGTTAAGAGCATTCAGATAGATGCCATTGAACAAAATGATGTAGAAAATGAAGATAGCATTAATAATATGGACTGTCGAAATGTTGGTGAAGCCATTGAACAAAAGCAGGACTTAGGGTTAGGTGATTATACTGATTCTGTATATGGAAAGTTGGATTTAGATACTGTACAGAAGATGTTTCTTAAAGGGATGGTTAGTTCTGGTATTGATAGTGACATAGTTGAGATTTATCGCTGCTCAAGTGCAACAAGACAAGCGCGATTGGAGCTATTCCAGAAGCAAGCTGAAATTACGAAGAAAACTCATGGGGATGCTAATATTCAATATGCTTGGCTTGCTCTTTCAAAAAATGAACTATCTACAATGATGCAGTATGGACTTGGTCATTGTGGACTATCTTTATCTAAATGCAAATATGCTGTTGGTGTCCATCTTGCTGCTGCTACATGCCCTTATGCAAGGTTATTTTTCTTGTCATAAACTTAAAACAAAAATTTTTTAAAACCGCTGATAGTATTATTGTTGCTCTGATTTTTTTTTTTTCGTTGGAATTTATTATTAAAGTATAATTTGCATGTACTCTTACATACAGAGAACATTCCTTTCTAATATTTACTTTCGTTATGATGTTTCCTCTATTGCCTCCCTACTTTGTTGTATTATTATTCTTATTCTAGATTATTCCGCTGTAATGCTCAGAAAAGAATTTACCTTTCTTTACCCGTGTACAGTGCACGTTATTGTGATGTTGACGAAAATGGGAATAGCCACTTGGTCTTATGTCGCGTAATAATGGGAAACATGGAGCTTCTCCCCCCGGGCGGCCGACAGTTTCGTGCCAGTAGTGGTGTCTATGATAATGGGGTTGATGACATTGTACGTCCAACATACTATATCGTATGGAATATGAATATGAACTCCCACATCTATCCAGAATTCATTGTTAGTTTCAAGGTGGCTACAAATATTCAAGGTGATATATTATCCCTTCTGTTTTTCTTACCCTTGGCATTCTTTTGTTTTCCCCATTTCAGTGGTGATGTATAATTAGTACTGTGTAAGTTGATAAGAAATAAATAATTGATACTATAGATTGTTTGTAACTGTGGTTGGGCACTCTTACAGCGGAGTTGTTCCTAATACCTGATACGTGCATTTTCGCAGGCAACCATGGTAACCCTGGGGTTAATGTATTTGCAGCTGGTCAACGTGACCCTTCACAACCAGAGGCTTCCACAGTAGATAATGTGAGTCACTTCATATTCCACTTTGTTTTATAAGCATTGCCAATATTTCTAATAGAAGGCATTGGTAATATCCTTCCCCCCCTCTTTTTTAATCCATGAATGTTTCCTCTTTGCCTTTTTAGTATCTATTTTAGTATGTTTTCTTTTTTAAATTTCTTAATATATAGAAAAGATAAATACATGATATTTTTCACCAAAAAGGAAAAAAAAATGGTTAGTTTAGAGTTCAAAGAGGCAAAAGATATTGTAAGGTTTAGCTTATTGAAAATTTGGTTGGTAAATGGGATGATGCCAATACATCACTGGATATTGATATAAAAACTTCTATACAAATAGTGCATAAAAGTTATTATTGTATATAATCTTCTAAAAATATATTTTCCAAAATGATAAACATATATATATTCTTTTGTTCACATTATTAGATCATTCTAGTTAAAAAGGTTTCTATGTTTGTGAAAGATCAATCATAATGTAGTGATCTGTATAATGTGGAAACAAATTTAAATAGTTACTTTCCATGTGGAGTAAAATTTAGTAAAATAATAGGGGCAAATATATGTCCATTCCTATATACCTAGTAAAATAAATTTTAAGTCAGTCGGGACCAAGTGCCCCCAATGCAACTCAATCCGTGGTCATGTTTCCCAACCATTTTTGGGTTGTTGGTACATCAGGGAAAAGCTATGCATGCTGCTTCGCTAGTTCCAAAATCCCCGTGGATGCCTTTCCCAGCCCTTTTTGCTGCTATCAAAAGCTCAGTGCCTCCCAGCATTATGGATATCATCCAAGGAGATTATGAACAATTCAAGGTATGTAAAGTAGTTCCACTACTTGGCCTTACTTGTCTCGATTGATGAAGCATCTCTGATATATTATGCTGTTCTTACCCAGAAAAAGCAAATATCGCGTGATACTTTTATTCAGAGGTTGAGGTTGACAGCTGGAGATAACCTCTTGAGAACTACAGTCCATAAACTTCAATACCAGGTATAGATATTTTAGCATTACAAGCAATTCCTTGCTGTAAGGATATCACTTCACTTGTCTTCTACCGCTTACACCACCTAAATAATTAAATGGCTACTTGCAGATACCTCGGAGTGGTGAATCGAAAGTACCAGCCAAGGAGGAGCCATGATGCTTGCATGAGGAAGTGATCTTTGCAGTTTGGTTTGACTCTTCAACTTTAGAGTCAGAATAAAGTTCTGAATGTTAGGTTACAGGCAAAAAACTCTGATTTTCTTTTGTACTCATTTTCATTAGGTCATTACATCATAGATGATACTAGTACTTTAGATGATTGGGACCGTCTGTGTTAATATGTAATCTTAAGTAGTAGTTATTTTCTACCGTCCTTTAAATAAGCCGTTAATTGGATATTGCTCTTATTACCGTTTCAAAATGAACTCTCGTAGTAACTTTGTCAATTGAACTTTTTTGTGGAAGTAATGGATGGTTTGGAGCAGTTCTTTGTGATTTACCTCCAATTCTGTGATGTTGACGTTGAAGAGCTTTATCTCGCTAAAGGTTGCTTGTCTTATCAGGTTGGGATGCAGGTAACTTCCATTCTAATTTGATGTCGGAATTGATAAAGTATTTTAATGATGTTGTTGTGTTTGTTTCAAGTTATATTAAGGTTTAATTTATTTTTTGGAATTGTTACATGGGAATGATATATTCTGTCCGATTCAGGTTTAAAATTTCTATTTCATGTTTTATTTCTGTCTGATTCGGGTTTAAACTTTAAAATGACTTTTTTAAATTTGATGATTTTCAAAATGAATTCTGATAGTGTTTTCTCCCAAACAATAACCCAATAATTAAGGTTGTCAAACTCGCGAGTTTAAGTAAACTAGTTTAGATAAACTCGTAGCTTCGATCTAAACTCGACTCGTGAGTTAACTCGTAAACTCGTACGAGTTTACCTATTATATAAAATCAAAAATATATCATACATAATCTTAAATTTAGGTATTTAAATTAAAAAAAAAATAATTTTAAAGCACATAAGCTAGTTGTATATATTTATGATTTAAATGACAATTATCAATTATGCAATAAGTAGAATAACAAATAACACACAAGATACAAATTGGGTGCAAAGAAAAGTGGGTGTGAGTAAGTCAACAATTTTGTAATTCTAACTCTTAAGGGAAAGTCTTCTTTTTTGACAATATGATGTTTTGGGCAAAATTGAGTCAAATTCAAACTCGTTGACTCACTCATAAACTCGCGAGTTTGAGCGAGTTTAATGCCAAGTTGACTCGATTCTACTGCTCAAACTCGTAAGAGTTTAAGAGTTAACACTAGAGTTCAACAACCATGCCAATAATTGTCGCAACATCAGGGTATTTTGGGAACTAAAGATATGCATTTTAGACTGAACTCAATTGTAATGCATATTCATTTATTTTGATTTTGCAAATTGATCATAGCAAGCAATTGCACAATATGATTATGTCGCTGATTAGCTGTAGTTTATATGATATTATCCATTTCCCGGTATAAGAAGAGTTTCAGATTCAAGCCTTAAGAAACAAAAACATATGACAATGTCACATTAATTTGGAAGGTTGATGATGTAGCCACAAGTTAATGAGAAAGGCTAATCAAACTGAATTTAGTATTTTGTTGCCAAATTATAATTAACTTTTATATATATATATATATCAAACCCGTTCTCGATCTATAGGGTGATTTATCCATGAATGTTAGGTTCGAGAGGATCTCATAAATGAAATTTTCCACCTTCCATTGCGTAGTTATACATAGAACACTTGTTTTTGGTAATTAAATTACAATATGAATAATTGAAGCTATCTCATGTTACCTTTGTGGTAAGAGTAAGACAAGCTTATATAGACAAAATTCAAGTTTACAAGCACCATTACTGTGTGCCTAAATTCATGTCGCCTTCACTTGATGGATCCCAACCAGGTGGTTTGATGTTTGGCCAGTCACCACGACATCCTAGTCTTATGTACAGACTCTTTTTGCCTGCAAAGGATGACATAAAATAATTTAAGTAATGCACTAATCCAATATGTTGACTTTCCCTGTCTTAAACATAAAACCTCCTCTTCCTTCCATTTTCAACATGCCATGGCATTTTTAATTCCATTTTTCTTGTTATCTCATTAACTAATTTTGCACTCCATGGAAGGCATAAATTGTGATGCATTTATCTATAAAATTAGAGAATTCATGGGATTTATTGGATCAACCTAAGCATGGAATCCAAATATAAATAAGTACCTGGAAGTTTCTTGTCTGACAGGATTAACTGTTTTAAGGCACTCAAACATGCTTGTGCCACACTTTTGGCATATGCAGGATCCCAGCCCTGAAGCTTAACAACCACATCTGCATTAGTGTATGCAGTACTTCCATCTCTGACGCTTTTATGGGTCTCCTCCTTTGCAGAATCTTCATCTGTATTTTAGTCTACCAAAATCAGTTTTACTGGAAAAAGCTGATGCAATCATGGTAGTAAATATACCTTGGTAGACATTTGGAATATGTTTGGGAAGGGGGAGAAAGAGAAGATCATAAAAGCTAGTTGATAAATATTGTCCCCGTTTTTTGGTAGGTTGTATAGGTTACATGCACTCTTTCATTTTCCTCTACTACTTAAAAAGTAAAAAAGGAAAATAATCTAAAACAAGGCTGAATTTTATTTAAAAGTTTAAATCTCTTCCTTTTGCACCCATTATTTGAGAACGAGAAAGAATTTCTTCCCATTGTTTCCTGCCCAAATCTCCAACCCGAAAAACTCATAGTAGAAGCAGCAGTAAATGATTTTTCTGCTTTAGGTTCAAAACAAGGTTGGATTCTAGAAATAAATCATGTAAGAAGCAACCAAGAATGGACCGAAAATTTCACCTTTGGCTTCCGTCTGTGACAACCAGACAGTAAAACCAGCATAAAGATGCCGCCATTTATCAGCATTTCCTGCAGCTCCATGTCTCCCTCCTAGCGTTGCAACTACTGTCCTCACATGACTGGCAGACCACTTGAGCAGAAATAAATGAGTTTATTCCCAATAAAGGATTATCCAGAAAATGAAATTAACCCATTGATTTACCTGCTAATGCTTTCTAGTACAGCACCTTCTGCATTTGCTACTGAGTCAGAACCTTCAGCAAGCAGCCCTGGAATATATTACACTACTAAATCCACAGCAAAACATTGTATCTAATTTTAATACTTAAGATGCTAATTACAGTTAGTATGCACAGACTTGATGATACTATTATAGTATTATGCTTGCCAGAACCATGCAGCATGGATGTAAAACACCGAACTTTGACTACAAACAAGGCCTAGCAATGATACTCACATGAATCCACTGTTTTGTTGGAAATCGATTCCAGTAACTCTTTTGTACTAAGTGGTGTGTACCTGAGAAGAATATCAAGCACAAATTATAAAGCTAGTGATGAAATTTACATATCAATCTAAGTATCTTTCTATGCAGAAGTCCAACTATTGACATAGCAAAGAAGAGACAACTTGATATACATGAAATTGGAAGTAACTAAGGTTCAAATATTATTATGCAGTATGAATAGACAAACAGAATTACACATGAACTTATTGTACCCAAGTCCAGTTGCAAGCTCTTGAGCCACTTTCTGGTTGATTTCGGTAGAATTGCCAACAAGGTAGATTGATGCACCTTTCAACAGTTGTGTGGATCCTGCAGCAAGTGATTCCCATGACTCCATGATATCAGGCCATTTCAAATCAGTATCCTGTTTCTTGAAGTTCACAACCAATTGATCATCATCAATGTACCTACCCGAAAATCAAACCATTATTCAATCAACAAGGCCAAGGTGAAGCAATTCAACAAAGTTTGTAGTTTGAATTGCACAAACCATATAGTTTCAGCAGGTTTAATCCTGTCGAAAAGGCGATTGGTTTCTATGAGGGTGATGGGAGATCCTGGGCTCAATACTCTGATAGCTAAAGAGGTGTCATCAGCATTAACTGATAAATCTCTTGAACTTCGAACATCAAAACCTCCTATGTTTAATCTTAACTCCACCTCAGAGGAACCATCAGAAAACTGCATTTCATAAAGTAACTATTATGAAATGTAATCTAATGTAATCATAAGTACTTCCAAGTTCCAATATTAACTAAAACAAGTAACTTAACTAAGAAATAAGGAAACTAAAGTGATATGGTAAATAATTGAAATCAAAGGGCATATCGTAGTGAAAGCAATGAATTTGGCATTGTGGGGGTTACCTCGTAGGTAGTGGTGGAGAGTGGGGCAGTGGAGGAACACCTGAAAGAGCGAAGACCCACCAAGTGTTTGTGTTTATGTTTGTGAGAAAAAGAGAATGAAGGGAGAGACACCACGGCGCTTCTAGTGGGAATGGGATGTCGGAACAGAAACCAAACACCTTTTACTGCAGCTGCTGCTACTTCCATTCCGATGGATGCTGGAACGGATAGGAAGCACTTCCAAGTTTATTTATCACTTTTTTTTAGGATAAACAACCAAACTTACAACATTTTTTCAGGAGAAAATATTAGTAGATAATATTTTTAACCAATATTTTTTTTGGAAAATTTTCTATAATGAATTAATTAAAATTTTTATTTTCCAAAAAAAATAAACAAGATATTATTTTTCAGTATCCAATTTTTTTTTTAGAGTGTGTAGGATGTTCGCCTCAGTTTCCGATGGTTTTTTAAAAAAAATCAAGTTCTTAACTACTTAAGGCGAATTAGATGTATTTTTTGTCAGAGTTACATGAAGTTCGTCTTAAGATGCGGTGAACTTGGTGCAAACACGCATCACGAGGCAAATTTGGATATATACCGCTACAATCAAATTTTTTTTACTTGCAGCCAAAAAAGAAGGAGCCCCACGGTATTCACTAAGTACACTTTTTCTTCATTTCTCTCTCATTTGTTTTTTTTTTTTTGTTTATTTCTTTTTCTTTGTGTGTTTATGCTTATTTGTTTATTTATTTATGTTATTATTTGTTTGTTTTTGTAATTAGGTTGCATTAATATTATGTAAGTTAATTAGTGTTAGTTTTTTAATACGTTGCCTTTTTTTATTGATTTTTGTTGGCTAATATTATATTGATTTTTTAGTATTCCTTTTTTTCATGTGCCAACAAAAATACTCTCAATTTTTTTATTTAACCAAATGGTTATGCATTTTTTTAAAATTAAATAGAAATATTAGAATAACTATTGAATACAGGACATTTTAAATATTAAAATGAAATTAGAGTGAAGCAGGCCAATTTTTCCCAAATTTTCTTATAAAAAAAATTTCTTGGGTCGTGAAAAATTTATTCTCAGAACGAGAAAAGTGAAAAATGACAATTCGATTTGGGCTTTATAGAAAAAGTAGCCCAATATTTTAAAATAGAAACACAGGGTTGATGATTTTTTGGATCATTATGAGTTTATGACATTATATACAACTATATGTTTGGTTTAGGGTCTGGATCTCTGACTAATGTTATAGCAGTCCTTATATTTGTGGGCTCTGACATTTATCCTCCTCTCTTTTTGGGCTCTGAAACCCACTGTCCATTTATGACCCTCTTAACATATAGCTCTTGATGTATATCTTGTTGGGCTCAAAGGGCTTATTTTCCTTCTGATACAAACACTTAATAATGTACACATAAAAAAGGATTTCTGTTGTTCAAAAAAAAAAGGATTTCTGGACCTACAACGAAAAACTATCATGACCAAAAAAAAAAAACGAAACACCATCAATACCAAAAAAAAATAAAAAAAAATAAGCATAGATAGTCTACCAATTCTCAAGTTATAAAAAATCAAAAATTATTTTCTTAATAAGAAAAATGGTCGAAACTAATTTTTTTTATTATTATTATTAATATTTTTCCCTTCAAAACTTGAAGTTGCTACTTGGTAGAATGATGTGACATGTTGTCAACTCTTAGACACAAAAGTGGATCCTGCCATTTCATTTTCATCCAATGGCACCCTTAGGTTTTTTCTCTCAATTAGAAATCTGGCAAAACATTTACGTATCAGTGCTCTCTAATTAATGATTTTGTGAACCTTGTATTTGTATTCATTGCTTTCATTATAATAATTTTGTTTGCTACTTCTTGTCGCGTCTTAATTTAAATCATACACTCTCGTATCATCCCATCACAAATAATTAATAATAATAATATAAATATATCTATCTCGTTAGCTCTGTCTCTTTGAACTTCCAAAATCCCATTCTCATTCCATGATTATAATCTAACAAAAATGCTATCCACACACCTTTTCATCAAATATCATTTTTATACCTGTATAAAAATACTATTATTATAGGTGGTCCACAAAAAATGGAGAGCAGTTAACACACTAATAACCATATTTTATACGGATGTCAAATTGGTGTTTGAAAAAATGATGTGTGAATAGCGGAACCGATTCAAGTATATGTCAATCCAATATTTTTATTTGCTTCAACTTTATCATAAAAAGAGGAATAAAAACAAACAAATAAATAAATGAAACTGACTCGCATTTTTTTTTGGTGTCTTTATATTTTTTGGTGTCTTGACTCGCATTTATTATAATAGTAATAATATCAACAAAATAGAGAATTCTAGCTAGTGAATATATATATATGTGATTAATAACTAACTAGTTCAATTCGCTGGCTCAAGAAAGAAACATATCTATATATGTCATGGTATCTACAGACAAGACAAAGTTATCTTTCAGTGTGATCTCTTTTTTTTTCTTTTCTTTTCTTTTTTCCTCTACTGTGCATATAATGGCCATGGGTCAAATATTGCTTCTTCTTTTTTTGTTAAATAATTTATTAAAATAAATGGGTGTCACACGTACACACACCCTCTTTCTGCTCTTAAATTTAATGTTGCATTACATTATTGGCATTACAATGGACCCAATATACGGCTATATGGTAGTGGCACACTGCAATACACTGACCAATTTTCATTAAATTTTTTTGGCATTCCAAGCATCAACCATATACAGATAGACGTATATTAATCACCTAGACAAAACGGTGCAACTTGATGATCAACCAAAAATATATTGTGTATAGATTAATGAAGGAAAAATAAATGTAGTATATAAAAATAAGCATGCATATGAATATATGTAATGTAATATTATTAAAATGATTTAGGATAAAAAAAAGTAAATAATAAATATTAAATATATAATCATCTGTGTATATTTTCTTATAAATTTAAGTTTTTCAAATAAGTGATTTTATGATATAATATAGAGTGTTTTTATAGAATTTGATCGACTCTAAAAAAAGAATTTCAAAGAATTTTAATATAAAATTTTAAGAAAATAAAAAAATATTATGCGAGAGTTAGAGAGTATATATGAAAGATATAATTATTTATGTGTTTTTTTTTATTAGTTTAATTTTTTTACGGAAATGATTTTGTAACAATAAAATGGTAATAAATTAAAAGATAGAGATGTATGATAAGGAAGATGATGCATGAATGATGGGTCAAGTTGTTGTGTTGTTTTTATTTAATTAAAAATGGTCCACATAGAAAGCACTGGCATATGCATGTCTAAAGAATTATCCTTTTGAAAACTTCTTCTTCTTCTTTTCTTTCTAAGAGAGAGCATGCAGCAGCAGCTGTTTATTAGGGTCCTCTCTTTTGGTCAGCCTGTGATATGAACGGTTCCTATAATATTATCATCATCAGAGCGGTGGTGGTCCAAATACACATGTGTACATGCACTACCTACATGTATGTATGTGCATCTATCTATCTAAATATAATTAAATGAGTAATTTTTTTTTCTTTTGAAATTTGTTAAAAGTTTTAAAAATATTTTTAAGTTTTATTTTGTTTCAATTTTGTCTTGAAATTCTAAATTTGCATCAAATATGCCCCTAACAATTAATTTTTTTAAGAAATTCAAGACTAATTTAATAATAATTTCATAAGAACAACCTTTAACACAAACAAACTAAGCATAATATTCTGTTATTATTAATAAATTTATTCTAAAATTTTTGAAAATTCAGCCATCAGGGGTATATTTATTGTAAATCGAAAACTTTGGAGACAAAATTAAAACAAAATAAAATTTAAGGATATTTTTAAAACTTTTAATAAATTTTAGGGACAAAAAATATATTTTACCATAATTAAATTAATTAAAGCGTTTTAAATATAATTGAAAATTAAGATGTTTCTGTATTTTTAATCGTTAATCTTAATTATATATTTTATAATTAAAATTAACCACTAAAAATACAGAAATATTTAATTAACGGCTTTATCTAAAACACTTTCTAAATTAATAATAACAATAGTAAATGGGAAAATAAGGATATGCAGTAGGAAGTGATGGTGTGTGATGGGTGAACAGAGAAGAAAAGATAAAATGTTTTAGCAAAGGTCACATCGATGGACAAAAGCATTTAAAAGGAAGTAATTATGAATGAATGATTCAAAGTTCAGAGGGAAGGAAGCTTTGGGATAAAGATAAAGTTATCACTGACTCTCACTCTGACTCTCTGTCTCTCCCACTCATCACAACTTTCACAAATACCACTCTGCCCCCCTCACTTCCCTCTAATTCATTTTTCTTCCCTAACTAACCCAAATAATAATAAAATGTCAACATTTATTTTTACTTTTATGGATAAATTAAAAAAAGGTTTGAGTTGATGAATTTTGACCCAACAAAAAAAAAAGGGTTGAACTTTATGATTAGAGTATGCATGTAGCTTGATACCTATACCCAATTATTGTTGATATGAAAAGTGTTGAATAATAATGTTTATGTGAAGATATATATGGCATGGATAGTAGTAGGACATGAAGAGTTAAATTTAGGGTAGTAGACATTTCATGTTAAAGTGGCATTGACCAGAAGAAATAAATAAAATAAAATATGATGAAAAGAGAATAGGCCGGCTTGAATGGCGGGGAGAGATAGAGTTGGAACTTGGAAATAGGAATTAGGAATTAGGAAGGGAAGAAATGAAAAATAAATAAATAAATAATAAGGGGGGGCAAGAAGAGGGGTGGTATGGTCACAATCTGAGTGGGCGTATGGTAATGAAGATGTGAAAGGACAAAGGCTAAGGCTTCTTCTCTCTCTCTCTCTGTTGCTTAAAACGACAGTGCGGTGGCAATGTCATGTGCTCAGAGTGAGGTCAATCATAAAGCAATGGATTGCTAAATCATTTTATCAACACCTCTTTCTTTGAGCCCCTCTTCTCTCTCTCTCTCCCTCCCCATTCTCTTACCTTTGAATACTTCTTAATTTATAATATCAAATACTACAAATTTCAAAATACTAATTTTAATAACGTATTATAAATCTATTATTAATAATAAGTTTTAAATATTTATATTTAATAAATATAAAATAAATACATTAAAAAATTATATTTTTATATTTTTATAAAAAAAATTTAATCATGTATTATTAGAAAACAAGATAGATAAATCTAAAATTCAATTAATCAAACAAACTCTAGTTCTTCGGTAGAAATTATAAAAATATTATACAAAACTTAATTTCTTAATTAAATATTTGATAATTAATTAATTAAAGACACGTGCATGTTAATTAATTAAACTTGTATTATTTTTACTATTATTAATTATTAATATTAATATTAGCCGTGAATATCCCCTATAACGTAGACACTTAAATAATGGAATAATTATTAGCTAGCTCTTTAATTTGTCCTATTACTACTTAATTACTAAGCATTCAATATAGACCTACCCTTTTATTTATTATTATTATTATTGACCCTTCCTAGTATATATATATATTCTTTATTCAACTAGTTAAACACACACACACATATACGTACATAGATACATATATACCCTTCTTCACTTCCACTCCTTTTCATACAAAAATTCCTTTTCTTTTATTTTTTTTCCACTCCTTTTCATACGAAAATTCCTTTTCTTTTATTTTTTTATATAATAAATAAATAAAATAATGCGTGTGTTTGAGATGTCAATTCGGGTGTCACGTGCAAAGGGGGAAGTTGGAAGACATACATACCCAAAGGCTCTATCTAAATTATATTGTTTATGGATTCCCTTACTTCATCACTTCTCAATTCTCAATTCTCACTTAACCCCCCATATGTATGTATGTGATGTATGTTTGTGTGGTTGTTCTCTACCTATGACGACTTTTGTTGCTATTTGTTAGCATTTGTTATTGTTATAATGTGTTTCCAAATTCTCCTTCTTCTTTTCTCTCTCTCTCTCTCTGAAAAAAGAAAAGGGAATGATGCCCTTTGGCTCCCGCGAGAATCTCGCCTTATTATGCGTCGTCTTGTATTATAACACCTTCCTCATCTCCATAGCCTCAATTTTTGTTAATTTCTCTCTTTTGTCTTTTTCTATTTTCTATTTTCCCCTTCTATCTCGCTGTAAAGTTTACTTCTTTTTATAAATTAATTAATTAACGAAATCAACTAATCAAGGCTTTCTTCTCCCTCCACAACCACAACATGCATATATCTTACTCATCTAACAAATTAGGATTTATTTTATATTACCAAAAAAAATAAATAATAATTTGGACATGATGATCATACTTAAACTCCATCTTATTATAACTATACCAATTGCATTTTATTGGTCATGAAAAAAAAATTGTTGTAAATCATATAAAATGCAGCTCAATTTCATGAACGAAAATATTAATGTTATTTTTTTAAAAAAAATTATGCCATGCATAAAAAAAAGTAATCAATAATTAATCACAGTATAAAAATAAGTATTTGTTATTTTATAATATTTTTTATAATTTTGTAAAAAATTTGAATATTTGTTTATTACTTATTTAATTACTCTGATAGCTAATTATTCAATTAATATATATATATATATATATCACATAAATATATAATTTTTTTATGAGCAAATACACAAAAGTAATATACTTGATAACTTAGGTCCAAACTCCTCACACAAACACAAATATATAACGATTGATTTTTTTTAATCCAAGGAGTTGTTAGCGTATATATACACTTTAGCTTAGTAAGTGGAAGAAACATATATTATATTACTTCCCGTTATCAATATTGTTGGAGTAGGTATTAGTGATCAAGGAAAGATATATAGTGTAAATAAAAATTAACCTTTTTTTTTCAAATATAATTATTATACTACTCCCAAACACTCCTAATATATATTTAAGGACAATTCATAGAGCCTGATAACTTTATATATATATATATATATATATATATATTGGTCAGGCTAAATAAAACTCAAGCTGAACCAAATATCACACTAATAATAATGAAACCAAGCAAGTTGCACAATGTAGAAAATATATAAGTCTATATATGTGAATACAAGTTATTATATATTTATGCCAATTCCAGTGAAGTCTCACATCAAAATAATAATAAGATGTAACTGATCATGAAGAAAATATATATTGATTTAAGGTGAAGGTAGCTCCAACATGAACATTGCTACTCCATGTCTGTGTTTGGGACCATCAATTAAAATGACCCATACGTACGTACCATAACATACCATACCACTCATAATAAACAAATAATACCACAACATTATATTATTTATTATTCTTCATATATACGTATACAACAAAAATTAATCCATTTTTTTTTCTATCTGAAAATCACCATACAAACTTATTCAAATATACCAATGCCTCAAAACCCTGCTTTCATAATAGACTCTTTCCATAAATCTGCTAAGCCATTTTTACTTTTTTTTTTTTTAATTAATTAAAAAAATTTCATACACTTCCCACTAGGCTAGGCCCCTTGGTACGTTCCAGTGAAATCAACTGCAACTCTGCTATCACTGATCATTCTGGTAAAAATAAATATAGATAAGTAATAAATGTGCTTCAATTCCAAAAATAGTCCGAAAGGTGAATATTATTGCTAGACAATTGCATATATTATGGTGTGACAACTGGATCAAGTTTGTGAGGTTACATAAATATCTTCTGTAGATTAATCCAAAGAGTTAAATAAGATTACTTATTGACTCTAGAATTAATCTAATATTTAAAACAAAACTGACAAAGATTAGTATTTTATGAGTAAAGACTTAATTAATTTAGTCTTTTAGATTTCTACTAATTCAGTTCGATCTCCCAAATCTGGAACATCATCATAATAATCCATTAATTTAGTCATTTAATCACTATTTTGTATGATGACGTGATGATATAAGAGATTGAGATGCCAAATTGGATGGCATAATTAAACTCAAAAGACCGAAATGACATGTATTGTTGAATAACAAGATTTTTTATAGGTTTTTTTTTTCTCTTTATTTGCCTGAATTTTTTTGAAGATTTAACAAAAATTAAATTTTAAATATTTCGATCATAAAAATTTAATATTATATTATAAACTATTTTATAAAAAAAATTAAAATTGATAATAGAAAACCAACAATAAGAGATATAAAATGAAGACAAGTTAAGCGTTTAATATTAGAACATAGTTTTTTTTAGTAATGTTAATTAATCAATAAAAATTCAGCCAATAATTTAAATTAAATATTCTATTATTTTTTTTGATTTCGAATGTTCTATTTTAAAAAATATCTATAAAATTATATTTATATTTAATTTTAAAAATTCTTAATTATATGATATATAACATTCTGATCTATTTTTAATATTTTTAATATTTTTTTAATTTATTGATCATAAGAATATTAATTATTTATAATCTTTTTATTTTTATATATTTTAGAAAAGACTCAAATTTAATTTTTTTTATAATTGGAGTGACAATGTCAGATAAACTAAATCGATATATTAGAACATAGCTGAAGGGATTAGATGTGTTGGGTTTGGTGGCAACAATTAATAAAAAAAAAGTTTAAAATTAAGAAAATGAATTATAGGGTGATTAAAATGAAGCAGTATTGAATATATTTGTGCATGGTGTCTGACATGAATACTGAACATTAAATTGATTTGCATGAAAATTCGATGCAACACAGTGTCAGCTACTGAGCTAACATGGACCCTCACACACTGCAACTTTTTCATGCAAAATAAAATAAGATGGAGCGTCTCGAGCTACTCAAAAGAAAGCAAAACGACGACGCATCACATAATAAATAACAAATTTAATTAACACCAATAGCGGTAGCGTGTGAAAACAAGGGCGTGAAAAGGGGGCTTTTTTCTTCTTCTTTTTTTTATTTTCTATTTTCTTAGTTTATTTTTATTTATGAATGAATGTGAATTGTGAATCACAATCAGTGGTCGTTTTCCATCTCAGAAATCATACACAGAAAAAAAGCCTTCATTCAATTCAATTGTCGTTCCACGACGTTGACGTGACACGTGTACATTAATTTCTCTCTCTCTTTCTCTCTCTCATATCATAGCGTAATGATGAATAAATAATGGGCCTTCAGCCTTCTCTCTTCTCTCTTGATATGTTTATGTGAATGTGAGAGTTTTTTTATGAGGCAAGAATAATGAATGAATGAATGAATGAATGCGTGTGTTTGTAGACTATGCTATCACTGCCCACAACTCTGCCTACTCTCAGCTACCTACTTCTCATTCTTCCATATATCTATCTAAAAAAAATTATTACTATTAAATTATTAAAAGAAAAACTTATTATTTATTACACTATATGTTAGGTTAAATTGCATTCCCTTACAATTTTATATCTCTTATAAAGTTAACTTATTATAATAATGTTAGACATAATAATTAATTACATCTCTGGTTCCTTAGGCTGACACTATATATATGCAAAAAGTTCACTGCTTGCCTTTAATTTATTTCTAAACATGTTCAGTATTACAGGTACATTTTATCATGTCTATAATTATAATAGTTACTGAAACCAGTTAACCACCATGTTAGATGTTTATAAAATATCAGTTATTAATTTTATAAAATATAAAATATATATTGAATATGATTTAAACAATATATATTTATATATAAATATTATAGTTGATTTAGTGATTAATTTTTAAATTATATAATTTTTGTAATATTTAAAAAGTTTTTATTAAAATTAAAGTAATTTTTTATTATTGAATGATACTTTTTTAATTTAAAAAATAAAAATACCAAAATATAAAAAATCCATGCATATATTGCTTGATAGAGATGTTGGATATATAATTATTCATGAATTTTTTTTTATTAACTAAATTTTTTGGAAAAAATAATTCTAAGAATATTTTATTCTATTTAATTAATATTAATTTATATATGTTACTAATCACTAATTATAGTGAGAGATATAATTATTTATGAATCTCTTCCATTATTTTTCTTAGAATTGAGATTCACTAGCCTAACTCAATCTAAAAAATTAATTCATGAAAAAGATAGATGTCTTATGCTTATAAATTCTTAAAAATAACATCCTTAGCAAATAATGTGGGACTTGTTGTAACAAATTTAACAATAAAATTTTGTGTCCATAAAATATGATTGATAAGTCATTCATAATATCTATTATCTAATTTATTTTAAAATTATAATTACTTATTCTCTTAATTAACAGGAGACATATTTAAAATAAAGTTAATTTTAATTAAATAACATAATAATTATCTATCCTTAATTTACCACTTATAACTTCATGTGAGATTTTTTTGTAGTTGTAACTACTTCACTTATTCTTTTTTTTTTTTTATCAATTTTTAATTTAAAAGCATAATAATTATCTCTTTTCAACTACATAGCAAGTTTTGTAAGTTTTGTGCACTCCACTATTTAGAATTTAGTAGTATAGTTTTTTCTTTCTTCTTCTCCCATGGACCGCTATACAAAAAGAAACTAATTGATCGAAAAAAATTTCGGCACTCATAAGATAAATTGAGTTATGAACTTTGCATTAAATATGAGATTTATTTTGGGTATTGATCCATTATTTTTTGTAGTGTTATATTTTTTAATGAATGTATGAGAGAATCCATGAAAATCAATCAAATATAAACTCATTTACTAAGCTTTTCTATCTTTTTCATTTTTTTTCTCTGCTTCAAAGCAACTTGTCACTATAAGCTCTAATAATAATAATAATAAATAATAATTAGATCTGTTAATAATTCATTTTGTGGATAATTTTATTATTTTAGACGTGTCGTGAATTTTTTATACAGATTTTTTATGTGTACGTTTATTATTTAAATTTGCATATAGTCAAATTTTAGATGTGTTGTAATATAATAATTTTAAAGGTAATTAGGTGCGTGACACATAAAAAATTGAGGGTATGAAGTTCTTTAATTTGAAAGTTTGTTATATATTTTTTAATTTTGAATTTAATTTGAAATAAATGATTTTTTGAAGTTTGAATTCTGGTTGTTTTTATTTATAATTTTGAATTTAAATTTTAAAATATTAAATTTAGATGAGTTTATTATATTAGCATATTTAAAATTTTTATAATAAATGATTAAGTTATGAAAGAATTTATATAGATACCTAACCGCACCATAAATTTAAATAATTAGAACAAGTATTTTCATGCCAATTATTATGCACGGGTTTAATTTTGATTTATCTTTTGTATAATAAATTAATATATACTTGTAATTTCATACGAACAACATAATTTATTATTTTTGTCCATAATTAGATAATAATATTTAAAAATATTGGATAAAATATAAATATGAAACTATACATTCTTCTAATAAAATTTACATGTCTACCGTTTACGTCGATAGCGGATAAGTCCTGTGTATAAAGGTTGAGTAGGTCAAGGCTTTTTAGGGGGTTGTTCTCTGGCTTGAATTCAGTTTTTGCACTGTTATTTTGGCTTCTGTGTATTTGTATGAAATGCTATAAAATACGTACTCCTACTGTACATATGCTGTTTCACACTGTACATCTTCCTGCTTTCTATTATGTACCCATTTCTCCAAACCCAATTTAATATCTTCACTCTTCCTTATAAATTGAATGAATATGTTCTAGCTTTGAGCTTCATTATGGGTTTTAACTTTTTCTTAATTAATTAATTAATTAATAATTAACATATATATAACTCATAATATAAGATAAGAAAGTTTTCAAGTATATTAATATATCGATATACTTGTAATCTGTAAGAGTTGATTTTAATATTTATATATATATATATATATATATATTTTAATTAAAATCAACGATTATAAATTATAGGTATACTCATACACCGATATACTTAAAACTTTTTCTATAAAAGAGTAAAAAAATTGATGGGTACAGATCCAAAGTGGGGGGAGGGGTCCTATATAGTACATTAGTGACGCTGCCAATTGCAACACTTGCATGGCAAGTTTTTCAAAAAGTGAAAAAAATTAAAAAAAAGTGAGGTTGATGATGATGATAATGAGACAATGTCTAAAAAGAAATGGGAACAAAATGTTCCCAACTTTATTATTTTTTTTACTTAATTAATTACTTTGTTCTTTTCTTTTTTATTGTAGGATGAGGGCTGTTGCTTTACACTTCTGTGGCCATATATATGTTTTTTATTTTTTTTAAAATATGTATTTATTTATTATTTATATATAGATGCGTACATAGTACTTCATCATTAATATTTATAACTATAGTGCAAAACGGATGTAGACCGGATATAGATACTTCAACATAAACAATAATTGTTTAAGGAATTATTAAAGCACTGATACATCAAATCAAATAATGAGGTACCTTTGTTTTAAAGAGAAGATGTGAAAACAAGAAAAAACAATTTAATAATGTATGTTACAAGTCCCACATACACATATAAAGAAAATTAAATAATTAATTAAACTTATCGTGATACTTAAAATATGAAATATCTTCACTTGTTGGATTCATTTTATGGTTATACTTTCTTTATTTGTGGGTTATGAAAATTGAAAAATAAGGTATATAATAACTAACACCGAGTCAATCGTAAATGTTGATTCTCAAAAAGGTTTTACTCAAGAAATGAAATATAATAAAAGTTTCGTAATCATAGTTTTGTAATTATAGATAAATAGATAACCATAATTTTTTATTTTGACTTTTGTTTTCATTTATGAATTGTTATTAAATTAAATATATAATATTAGACTGTTATTTATATAAAATTATAAATATTAAATTAAATATAATAATTTTGAGTTTGAAATATGATTATCTATCATGACTCATGAAATATATATGTTCAATGTATATGGAATAATTGAGGGCTTAAATCATCATGATGAACTGTGGGACTTGCATGTAAAAACTAGAGCTTGGAATCTAATTATTAAAGTGCAAATTATAGTGTGATAATTATTGATTATGTGACTTCCTACATTGGTACTTTAAAATCCCTATGCTTAAAAGAGAAACAAAAGAAGGCTGAGTAAGATTTCTTGAACTGGCTTTAGTCAAATATATGTGTATCATGATAAGCTTCCTTTATATATACTCATTACTCATTAGCCTTTGTTCCCTAACAAGAAAAAAAACATGCTTTCAAGGTCAGGCTTTACACAACCATACATATAAATAAATAAACTTATATATAGGTGCATTATTATTATTATTAGTCTTTTATATATTCTCATGATGAACATCACTAGTTTAAATAATGCCACCAACTTGTTGGGGATATGAGTGGAAACAAAAAATAAGGCTAAATAAAGCTCAAAAAAGTTAAAGTACGTACTTGCATGTCACATTATTACATCCATGATACTAAATGAAATAAATCAGCTTTGTGAATTGTTGCCATGCATGCACTTTCAATATCGGAGAGATATTATGATTGCCAAATTAAAGAAAAGACATTGATGAGATGAAGTGCTGCAATTAAGCAACTATATATCCCCACATGTGCATGTGCATATATAGTAAAAACTTTTAACACATAGGGAAATAATTAAATACTATAGTTACCAAATGTTTTACTAGCTACAAGAATGTGTATATCTTTATCTTTATTAGGGTATAAATTTTGAAATAAGAATATAAAAAAAAACAATAAGAAAAAAGTCTAAAATCCAAAGAAGAAAATCTGAAATGAGGTAAGAGGGAGTTACTAATTTTTATTAACGGATTTTGTATTTGACTTGTTTGATAGTCTATTATGGTGTTGATTTCTCTTATAATTGAGATTATCTAAATTTAATTCAATTTCAAAAATTAGTTTATTTGATGAAAATTATCTCACACTTATAAATTCTTAAAAGATTATATTATTGACAGAGATGAAATTTGCAATAATTTTCTAACATTGTTAAGATAAAAGATGAGGAATTATAAACTCTAAGAGCATATTTGATTTGAGTATTGAACATTTTCTATTTTCGATATTTTGTAAAAGAAAAAAGAATTATTGCTTTCACCGGTTTTTTTTCTGAGCAAAATTTTGAAAATAAAATATACTAAAAATGAAAATCCTAAACAAATATATCCTAAATTTTCTTATTATTAATTCTTAATTGTAAACTCTAGATACAATATTTGTGCCGTTTAATCTCCACTAAGATTATTATTTTCCCCATAATTGGTTAACTTATAGTATTTTTCTATGTGGTGAATCATATGTTTGGATTTTCACTTTTAAAAAGAAAGTCAATACAACAAATTCGTTGAATAGCATCGGTTGAATGGACATGGTTGATAATTTTGCGATGGTTTATTACATTTAGCCGCGATTTTTAGAAACCGTCACGAAATTAAATGAGTTTAGCTCAAAATGTAGTGGCGGTTGAGGTCGGAATTGCCGCAAAATGTATTTTTGTTTACTTGACATTTTTAACTTAAATTCTAATTTAGTTAAAATTACAATAAAATAAAATTTAAATGATAAAAATAATATTTTACGTCACTCAAATCTAATTAATTAAAAAGTGATAACTCCAAATTTTTACGCTTAGCAAAATATTTTTTTATAAACAATAAATAAAATATAAATCATAATTTAATAAGTCATGTTAGTAAAAATATCAATAATTTAGTTTAAATCATTCAAAATAATGCACAACTTACATATTATACAAACTTCTATATATATATAATTATTAGTAGCACTATATGTTTTAAATGTTGGGTTTGCTCTGTGAAGTGGAATGCATGTCGAAAGATCTTAGAGTTTTCTTTTATTCTTGCTAGAATCTCTTCTAAGGAGTTTTTAGAATTAATTACCAAAAGAGAAAACTTCCTAGTCTAGTGTTGTTGCACCATAGATGAGTGCGATTTACTAGTCTAAACTACTGATTTTTAACCTATTTAATAAATCAGCTTGTTTTTAACCGGTGTTATTAAGTGGCGCTTCTTAAATTACCACAAAATACACTTCCACCATATTTTGTGTGTTGCGACTATTGTTCAGGTAGTCGTGAAAAATTGTCGGAAAACCATTTTAAGAAGGAAAATCGTTTTGTTGCAGTAAAAAAAAAAGTGAGTAGACTATAATTTATTTAAATAAAAGTTGCGTAATTTTTTTTGTTTACATTTTCTTTTACCAATCACATACACAGTTCTAGTGTTCAAAAAACAAAGCTGAGGCGACAGCAACAATGGCTAAAATGGTAGCATGAATACTCTAAACTAATTTTCGGTTTAATACTAATTATAAAGACATGATACATAGGCAGGTAAATAATCAAATATGTACTTATTGTTTCTTTAAATAAATAGCATACTTGTTGTTTTACACCAAACATTCTATTCTATTTGACCAAACACACTAGTAGGGATAACACATAAATAAAGAAAAAATCTTATTATGTAAGAATTATATTCATATAGTTTAATTGAATGGGTACAATGTGATATCTTTTTGTATTTTATTGCTGGAAAATTAGTGTCCCACTAGATTTATCTGATTCTGATCATCAGCATTGAAGAGACTCCATGCATACGTGCAAAATAAAAAAGAAAGCAATGCAAGTAAAGTTGAAAGCAAGAAATCAAAAAAGCTAATTAAAGCACTTTTCTTTTCTTTTCTTTTAATTTCTTTTCTTTTTTTAAAAAAATATTTTGTCCTAAATTTTAACACCATCTCCTTTGCTTCTTTTCATCAACTCTCTTTTTTTACACCCACATGCTCACACACACCCAGCAATCAGTACTTTCAAACCCAAAGCCATTTTTTCCTTTTTCTTCCTTTTTTGCATCATCAGTTTAATATCTCCATGATGATTTCTTCTGGGGAAGTGACCTTTATTCTTCCCTAAATGAGATTTAGCTATGACTTTGATTTTCCTATTAACAGTGAAATTATAACGGGTTAATTGCAACTTATTCTCTAAAAAGAATATTTTAGTTTTTTTCAAAATGTTTTAGTCTTAAATATATCGTATTACAATACTATGCCAAGTCACCACCATAGATGAAAATGTGGTTGGTTTGGGTAAGTGAAAAATGTTTTCGGATTCGGGGATCCCAAATAAACAAATTTGTTACTAAATTCTATTATACTGTAACTTAGTTCTAAACCAAATCAGTACATCTTAGCTTTCGTTTTATTTATTTATTTTGTCAATTTTACAACAATAGCAACTTTGTGCGTGTCTATTATATATAACTCTCAAATTAAACTCAATTATCTTGCAATGTGGTTTCTCATTGACATTGTATAGATATAATTAATCTTTCACTGTTCCAATTAAGCGTGAACGACTCTCCTAGGGATGATTCAGGCAAAGCTTCGTCAGGGCTAGCTGGCCATTCCAGCGGCTTGGAAAAGGACCATAAATATATCGGGTAAAAGATTAAATTCTTTAAAATATGCCATATATCTAAAATAATAACTACATATCCATGAAATTAAATAGGATCATATCTAGTCTTAATTCTCCATAATTATAAAAATTAATGAGCAATCTTAACCATTATAAGGATATAAAAAATAAAGGAAGCCCCTAATAAGTACTTTACAATAACTCCTATAAACATTCTCCTTCTACTATTTTAAACATCAATTGATTTAAGTGTTAGAGTGCATTTACAAGTAACCTACTATTTCATGTGTATATTTGTTAAAAATCCATTCGAGTTCTACACAACCCAAAAAAAATATTGTATTAAGATAATGCCATACTACTTACTTATTATTATTTTTTTGATTTTTTAATGTATCTATTTTTATATTATATATTTCTTATTTATTGATGAAATAAGTTAATAATTTTAAATATTATAAACATATAATTATAAATATTAAGTTAAATAAAATAATTTTATATTATTATTTCCCTAGTATATCTCTTAAATGAGCACATACTTTGACTTTAACAAATGAAAATATTGAAATATAATATAATTTTGGAAGTATTTCATGTATAATTTATAATTAAATGTTCTTATATTTTTAATTTTTAATCTTAATTAATTTTAATTATAAAATATATATAATTATAAAATATATATAATTATTATCAACGACTAAAATAAAGAAATATTTAAATTTTTGATTACATCTAAAACATTTCGTATAATTTTACAATTAAATAAACTAGGTGGGAGAAAAATAGAGAAGGTTCTTCATAAGGATTAAAAGATTGAGAAAGAAACGAGACATGTAAAGAAAACGATGGATGGGACTCTTGACTTCAGATGGAATATCAATCATGCTCTTCGTTTCTAACTTAATTCTTCACTTTTTCTTTAGCA